>JAJPUD010029423.1:0-13899 GCA_023553655.1 Myrmecobius fasciatus
CCTCATCAATGTTTATCTCCAGTACTTAGCACAGTCCTAGGCACATAGGAGACATTTAATAAATGTTGATTGCCTGATTGAAGATGGAGGCATGAGAAAGAAATAGGCTGAGTGGCACTTTTCTGTAAGATTATTTCAGGAATTCTAAAATCTCAAGGGAGCAGAGACAAGTGATCAATGCTAAGAAAGAGAAAAGACTTTTAAAGCTATATTAGGGCAAGAGAAAACTATGAATGGATCAGACTATTGCTTGAGCTGGATAAAGTAATGATAATGGATTGCAAAAAGAAAGCAGAATTTCTTTTGTTCTGGCTAAGAATAACATACAATAGATTGTGATATATCAGAAACAAATTATTAAGGAGTAGAAATCTAAGATAAGTGATGATGCAGAAAGAAATTTTTTTTTATAATCTATGATTTCAAAACTTTAAAGCTGAACTATAAGAGTTGCTATATATGTTTGTGTAATTGTTGCTAGTGAGCCTTGAAAAACTGTGGAAAAGGAGAGGAAACATAAGTGTATATTGTTAGACATATATATTGAATTACTTTAAAAAGTAGATTCTCTAAATTAAAGGATAGTGTACTTGATTTATATTCCTAGAAAATTTGTAAAATATGCAAAGGAATGAGGTGTGAAATTTTAGAAATGGCAATGTTAATCTTTAAAATAGATGGCTTTGTGAAATATTTGGATCTAGGAAGAGTATCAGATTGAGTAATGTTTGAGAACTCTAAGGAGAAACTGGATCATATAATTTTTTCCTACCCCAAGGTCACCACCTCACCCCAGAGTCAAATATTCAGGACAGAAAATGAAGACAAGAAGGTAGACTTGGATCATTAACTTAGCTCCTGTACTTAGAAGAGGGTCAAAGTGTATGTCCTTTTACCTCGGAGTGAAATTATCATCCATTCTCTGGATTCAGAAGCAGAACAGGCTTAAATCTCTGTTGCTTTCAGGGAATTAGACTCAAACAAGGCGCATATTCAGACAACATAGTCATTAAATAGATATTGTCTTCTAACTAGCTAACAAGGCAGAATCTGCCATTCTGAACCACTGTGTTACTGATATTTGATTGAATAAGTTTCTTACCAAAACAAATCAATTATGCATTAATATAATTGTTTTTCTTCAATTTCTTTTCTTTTACATTATTGATTCATATATACATAAATGTATGTATTCCATAATTACCTTGTCTCAAGAGATAGCCAATGATTCCTTCTGATGTAAGCTCCCAATTAAGTTACTTAGTCTATTGCAAAGACATGTTAACTAACTGTTCTCAAAATTTCTATGGTTCAGCATATTCTAGTTATAAATACTTTCTTCTCAATTAATCCACACAGAGTGCCTTCTCATAGACACTAATTGGCCTGGAGTCAGGAAGTGCAGAGTTCAAATGTGATTGCAGATTCTAGCTATGTAACTCTAGGCAAGTCATTTCACCTCAGTCTACCTTTGTTTCCTCATCTGTAAAATGCAGATAACAATAACACCTACTTCAAAAGGTTGATGTGAAGGTCAAATGAATCAAAATATATAAAGCATTATTATCCAAATTATAACTATTATATTTTAATTTTCAAAATCTTCTCAAAAATGACAGACAGAGGAGTCATTGAGAAAAATTAAATTTGGGTAAGTGAAAGAAGAAATCACTTTTTGATATCTTGTAATTGTCTCCATCCTCTATAATTTATTTGTTACCACTGGAAAGTTGCATAGAGCCATTAGGGTGCAAAAGTGTTAATATTCCTTCAATCGCTGAGATCCTCAAGATCATGCTTTTTTAATCAGTCTTTCAAAGAAGTGGAACTTTCTAGACATGTTTGCTATTATAAAAATATCTTCAGCAAAAAAAGAATGATCATAGAATTAAATAAAAAAAATTAGTAGATGTACATTAAAAAAAAAAACTAATCTACTCCTAATATGTGAGGAAAAGTTTGGGGGAGCTGGTATTTTCATATACAGGGCAAATTTGTGAAAAAACCTATTGGATTCTGAGAGAACAGAGTTGAATCATGTTATTCCAAAAGATACCTTGTTTTTTTGAGTGCTATTAGTTAAAATCTTTTTTTTCTCTTTTTAAGTCATTATTATTAGCTAAATACCTTCAAACATTCAATATTTCAAATGATTGATAAAATATTGCTATTGACAAACATAGGAAAGGAATAATATATAATCACTTGACTGAGGACTCAATATTTTGGTGTAAACAAATTCTTAAAGACAAAGCCATTTTGCCATGGTCTGAATCAGAAGGATATTCTGAATTTCATGGCCTTATAACTTTCCCTGCTTTCACTAATAGTTTCTTTTCTTAGCAGAAATATTATCATTGTAGGCTCCTCATTATTCAACAAGATTAAAAGAGTAGTTCAGAGCTGTAAAACACAATCAAATTCCTAAATATAATTTCTTTCTACATTGTTCAGTATTGAACACTGTCAGAACTTTAGTGAATTCCAATGTAAAGCCAATGTAGCTTTTGATAGAAATTGTTTCCCTACTATTGCAGTTCTTTGCTCCTCTAATTTCAATCATTTATTCTTGCATCATTATAACTTCTTTTTTCTTTGACATTTTTAGTTTGACAATTTGATTATCCCTTAGCCTCTTCCCATCCATTCAAATGCACACAAATCAAAATCATTCTTATAAATTTTCTAACTACTAGATTTTTTATCCAAAATTTATCAACATGATAAGCTATTTGTTTCCACAATATAGTCTTTTTTATTATTTTTATTAAACCTTTTTTCAAAACACATACATAGATAATTTCCAATATTCACCACTGCAAAACCTTGTGTTCCATTTTTTCCCTCTGTTCCCCCCAGAAGGTAAGTAATCCAATATATATTATATATGTGTAATTCTTCTATACATGTTTCCACAATTATCATGCTGAGCAAGAAAAATCAGAGAAGAAAGGAAAAAAAATGAGAAAGAAAACAAAATGCAAGCAAACAAGAACAAAAAGAGTGAAAATACTATGTGGTAATCCACATTCAGTCCTCACAGACTTCTCTCTGGGTGCAGATGGCTCTCTACATCATAAAACCATTGTAAGTGGCCTTAATCATCTCATTTTGAAAAGAGCCACGTCCATCAGAATTGATCTTTGTATAATCTTGCTGTTGCCCTGTAGAATGATCTGGTCACTTCACTTAGCATCAGTTCATGTAAGTCTCTCCAATTTTCTCTGAAATCATCTTGCTGATTGTTTCTTATAAAACAATAATATTCCATAGAATTGATATACTACAACTTATTCAGCCATTCCTCAATCTCAACTGATGAGCATCTACTCAGGTTCCCATTTCTTGCCACTACAAAAGAGGGTGTCACGAACATTTTTGCACATGTGCATTCCTTTCCCTTCTTTATGATCTCTTGAGGATACAATTCCAGTAGAGACACTGCTGGATCAAAGTATGCATAGATTGATAGTCCTTTGGACATAGTTCCAAATTGCTCTATAGAATGGTTGGATCAGTTCACAACTCTATCAGCAATGTATGTGTCCCAGTTTTCACACAGTCCCTCCAACATTCATCATTATCTTTTCCTATCATCTTAGCAAATCTGAGAAGTGTATAGTGATACTTCAGAATTGTCTTAATTTGCATTTTTCTGATCAGTACTGATTGAGGATCTTTGTATATGACTAGAAATGGTTTCAATTTCTTCATCTGAACTGTCTATTCATATCCTTTGATCATTTATCAATTAGAGAATGGTTTGAATTCTTATAAATTTGAGTCAATTTTCTATATATTTTAGAAATGAAGCCTCTATCAGGACCCTTGAATGTAAAATTTTCCCCCAGTTTATTGCTTTCCTTATAATCTTGTCTGTATTGATTTTATTTGGACAAAACTTTTTTACCTTAATAAAATCAAAATTATCCATTTTGCATTCCATAATGTACTGTTGTTCTTTGGCCATAAATTCCTTCCTTCTCCACAGATCTGATTGCAAGACTATTCTGCATTATTCTAATTTGCTTACAATGTCACTTTATGTTTCAGACTACAGTTTTCATACATAATACAAATTTATTTTCTTTTCAGAATCCCAAATTTTCTTTAACTGCTTTTGAAACGTTGTTCCACACTCATTCTTATTAGCTCATACTATCCAGAGGAGTCAGGGTTGAGTTTTGAGATTGTAAGTAACAGGTTTACTGCCATGCAAGATAAAGTATTGTAATATGAATTTCTGTTACCATTCTATAAACCCAAACTGAGTATCACATGAAGAGTAATGAAAAAAAATGAGTGCTGTATTTGACAATATGTTAGCAACAGGGAATTTTGGAAGAAAATTGGATTAAAGTAGTATCACAAAAATATAAGAATGAAAAAAAAGGAGTTAGTGACATAATCAGAAGGAGAGATAGTCAATAACCATGTCAAATGTTCCCTGGAAAAATTGTGAAGTTAAAAAGAAAATCAGAAAGGAATCTAACAGATTGTGTGGACACCCAGTTGTCAGCTTGGGGGGGGGCAGAAATGGACAAAACAGGCATAGATGGATTTCAATCCATATCTTTAGGGAATACCCATATTTAAAAGATAACTGACCCATTTAAGTATTAAAAATTTATAATCCCTTCTATTAGTAAATCTATGGAATATCTCCTTGAAATATGTGATTATCATTATTTTAGAAAATGGCCAAGGAAACTGACAAATGCTCCAACAAACACAGAACCAGGAATAGAACCAATAACTTACTCAATACTATTTACATCTACTATGTGAGTATACTACATTGAATATTGCTTAGATCATGCCTTCCTGAACTTATAATTAATGTTGCCTAGAAATTTTTAGCATCAAATTTACTTTTCTTAAATGAAAAAAACTCCACAAAATAACTCAATACATTATTATCTTAATGACCATTTCATTGCCTAATTAAAACTAATTCTAAATGTAGGTCTCAGGGTAGAATGCTGATTAAAATCTTAAGCTTATTCTCTTCTTTGATTCTAGAGGATGTGCTCAGTTGAAGATTAAAAGCTTTGTAAGAAATGTGGTACTCAGGTTGTGGCATGCCATTTGTTTCCATTAGGAATGATTAAAATTTCCCTTTAATAAGGAAAAAGTTACTTAGTTACTCAGATAAGTTACTTATAACTATGTACAGAGAAAGTCTTTTTATGCTGTAGTCTGTTACAGTTTTATATTTATTCATTTTAATTTTTGTCATATATTCACAGAAACAATGTAGATGTGGTAGAGAGAGACCTGAACTTAAAGTGTGTGTGTGTATGTGTGTGTAGCATATATATGTTTTACTATAGCTTTTTTGGGAGAAGTGGAAGGAATTAAAGGGGAAAAAAAGAATAAAGTAAAAAAAGTGAAAGAGAACAAAAGAATAATTTATAAGAAAACAAAGAAAAGATATTCATTTACCAATATAATTTCTTTTACTATTATATATCTTTTTTTAAAATTATAATTTACTGTATTATATTTTGAATCCTTCTTGATGTTCTGCTGGGCACTTGGCAATGTACATTTTGTGTTGTTTTCCTTTTGTATTTTTTTCTTTTTCTACTATTTTATTTTTTTAAAAAATGAAAAGACCAAAAAAGATGCTGGATTTCCTTTTCTGTTGGTTGACTTTCTTTTCATAAACTTCTTGTTTTTCTCAGATGGTTTTTCTTCTCTCTCTCTTTCTCTTTTTGTTCAGGTAGCCGCTTACTGTTACTCTTTGGGATAGGAGAAGCTTTTTTACTTCACTGTCCTCTGAAGATGAACTCTGATTTTCCCTAACCCCAGAGGAATTTTCTGTGCTTGCATGGGTTCTTTCTTCTTTGCATGCTCTTGTTTTAAAAACAATAACTTATTTGTATAACCATCTCTAATCCTAGGGTTGCAGGGGATAGTACCTCTGTCTTCATTTTGTCTCCCCCCTCTGGCCTAGAATCCCAAACTAAGAACTCCACCCTCCTATAAATTACAGCAGCTGGCAGCTTCCTTGCTCCACTGCTTCTGCACTCACCTGCTATGCTGATTTCTTATCACCCAGATCCTTATCTCAGCAACTCATTTGGACCTGTGGTTCCTTATCATCAGAAGTTCCTTCAATCATCCCAGATTCAGACACCTGAATCCCCACAATGTCTAGGAGGTAAAAGTTCCTGTGGTTTGGTCTGAGGCTCCCTCCAACCAGTTAATTATTTCTGCAGAACTAGACTGGATGTATTTACACTTCAAATGAGTCTGCCTGTGTTCTAGGTCTTTCTTTGGATCTTCTTGGGTTATCTCAGAAGGACCCCAATTCTGCCTCAAATCTTATTTGTTTTTCACTGGTCTATGCTCACTCTTAAGTGTATTTTGTTTTGCTCGCAGGGGAAATATGGAATTTTCTGAAACACTCTGTCATCCTCCCACAATTATTCCTTGACAACAGTTATTCTGGACTAAAAAATGAGCCACCTTACTTATAGCCAGATTAAATAAGCTGCCCTGATTGTTGGGGTTCAAGAGGATGCAAAAATGTTGGGCTTCCAGAACAGTATCATGAAGTGTTTCAAAAGAATTTGTGGACTCAGATTATCTGCAAAGCAAGGGCGGAAGTTTATTATAAATGTAACACCTATTTATGTGGGCTAAATTCCAAAAGAAGTTAGCAAATAACCATGAGCAAGCAAATAGATTTATAGAGAAAAGTGAGAGAAATCAGGTGCTTCATGTCATTGATATGCTATTTTAATGGCTTAGAGGTGTATTTGAGGAGTGGTCAGAATCTTATTTTGTGTACAGGTCCAGTAACCATAGTTCTCTTGGGTACTGTTTGGGGACCTTCTGGATGTGTTTTTTAGTTCTTCTATGTCACTAGATCAAGTGGTGAGCATCCAGTTTCATTCTGGGCCTACATTCACTTTAGGCACGTCATTATTGATGTTCATTAGTTTCAGAAGCCCCATTATCACTGATCAGCAAGCTGTTATCTGACCTTCAGAAATCTTTTTGGACAAAATTTTGTAAGGCCCATTCTGGACTTACAAAGTACATTAAGGCAAGATAGTCTAAGGGAAGATAATAAATCATTCCTAACTACTCCCAAGGCCATGTAGCTTTGGTCTCATTACTATACCATTCTTAAGGGCTACACCAGATAACAATGAGTTTATAATTCACTAGTAATGTTTTTCTTTTCAATAACTTTATTTTCTTTGTGTTATCAATTTTAATATATCTGTATAAACATGTGTATGTATTTATTATATATGAGTATAGATGTGTGTCTATATTAAAAGTCTATGTATAAATGTGTATATATATTTGTGTGTATGTGTAAGTATGATTTATTGAGCAATACTGATCTGATTGTTATTTATGGTATATTTACTAGAAATTATATTTATTTTTATTTTGTTTCCCCTTATTCCTATTAAAAAGTTTATGATATTTATGTTTACATATTTTTAATTTAGAAAGTTAAAACAATTTGGAAAGGAATAAAATTTGGCTTTGAAACAATGGACTGAATTTCATTCTTCTTTTAGGCCTTTCTATCCTCTTTCTTATGAAAAACCTCTTTTTCTGCTTTTAGTTCCAAAATCCCATCAATCATGCCACTCCTTAAGGGAGTCAACATTAAGGGCACACTAACATTTTCATACCCAATCTCTTTGGTTCTCTCTCTAGTTGTACCATCTGCTTAGAGTCATATTTAAAGCCAAGAGACTTCAGTAAACTCACAAGTCAAAATTCTCATACCATGCAAGGAAATCAACTTAAAATATTCTATAATGTGAAGTGTGAGAGTCATGTATTTCAAATGACAGGGATTATACTTAGGGTAACAACAGAAAATTAAAACAGCTATCCTGTGAAAGAAAGATGATCATAGAGAGACAGATCAGGGAGTGTTACAATACAAAGTTATTTGCAAAAATGTCACATGGGAGAAAAATTTTAAGAACGAAGTTAGCACACACTATTATATTTTAAAATTTAATCATATTTTACAGGCACTGTGAGAGAAGAACAAATGTTTTGAAGTTAAAGAATCACAAGTTTTGGGTTTTTTTCCTCTCCCCAGCTCTCCATTGAATGATGGGTCAATTTTGAATAATTTTTAGAACCATATGTTTCTCTCAAAAGTTATTGATGCTTCATTTAAAAAAATTAAGAATATTTTGAAAAACATGAGTCTCTGCATTAATCATAATTTTTCCAGTAAGCTAGTAAACAAAGCTTCCTCCTATATTAAGGTGTTTTTTATTTACTTAGAGTGGATTGTGTTGCATAAGAGGCTCTATAAGTTAGAATCACACAATATGAATTCCATTTTACTTTGGAGATAAATATATAGGTGAAGAATTTGTTCACAGTGATGAACCTATCAATATTATTTTTAATAGAAATGGACAAAAAACCTCTGCATGATCAACTCCAAATAACACAGGAATGATAGCATCATATAGTAGAACACATCTGGCCCTGAGAGTTGGAAGACATAGTTTTAAGTTGTGTTTCAATCATTTCTTTGTCCAGGTATCATTACTAGCACTAGTTTAGAGAAGTGGTAGAATTTGAGAGGAAGTTCCATCGTCCATAAAATCCTGAGTATAATAAATTTAGCCTACAGGCTACAGAAGTCCAATATCCAGTTTTCCAGTTGATTTCTTGGTGCTTTATTTTTTAACCCTACTTTTCCCTAGTCTCATTTCCTGAATCTCTTTCACTGAAAACACTAATTGTTATTTCTTTAGAGGTCTGATCTCAATATCCATTATGGCACCTCATATTTTTCAGGTTGTTTAATATAAAGCTTTCTAAAAGATCTATGTATATGATATACAAAAGATATTTAAATCTTATATAAATGTTGCAATGTGTAACTTTATTATAAATCTTTCTAAAATATATTAATAATTATTTATAGATTTGTGCTGCATAAAAAACCATAATAAATGGAATAATTTGAATCATATGGAATAGAGACTAGATTCCATATTTCATTATACAGGAAATTATAGAATAAGGAAATTCTCTTTAACATTGCAAGTTAATATATTTTCTCTAGTACAGTCTCAGAAAATCATCTATTCTAATTTACAGTATTAATATATTAAGGGGATTATGTAGTTTCACAGAGTAAGCATGAGTCTGTAGCAGAAATTGAACCCATATCTTTCTGGATTCAACTACAAGTTCTCTATTTACTATGCAGCACTTCTCATATACAGTTGGTACTTATCACCAGTGAGATAAAACTTAAAGGACTTTGGGACCTTTAAAGTGTTGTAACATTGTCTATCTATCTGTATGTGTATCTCTCTCTCTATATTTTATTTTGTTTTGCTGATTTAAGAAAGTTCTCTGAAATGAACTGATTGAGGTAGTAGTACTAATGGGGTATGCTTGCAGTTAGACCTCAGTGATTAAAATAAAACATTCAGAGGACCCCTATGTGGAGCAAGGTTATGTAGGGGTGCATAAGCTTTAGGAATTTTGAAACTTGTGAGATAAAATTTCATAAATGGAAGGCAACACTGGCAGAGTGATTATTTTATAGCTATCTTATTATTATGTTAAGTAATATTATAGGTGTAATTGACCGACTGAGATATATATCTATATCTATACATCTCAAAGTTTTTAAGCTATAGGTCTTGAGTTCATATGAAGTTGCATTATTGATTGTGCGGATTGTAAAATTATTTATTTTAAGAAAATATGTATAACTTGTAAACTTACTTTATATATCTATGTACCTGAAGTTGCATAAGCATTTCTCAGGCAAAAAGGGGTCTCGAGTGGAAAAAAGTTAGAAAAGCCTTGATATATATGAAAGGAATCTACATCAGGAACTTTGTAGATATCATAAGTATAAATATGTAAATATATATGACATATATGTATACACACACACACACACACACATATATATATATACATCACATATAAAATTAATTTAAACATAGTGTGTCCCTAAAATCCACTAAAGCTTTTACAATGCACTAAGCCTTTTTTGGACTACATGAGTTGGCACTATTAGAATATATTTAAGTAGTTCTATGACTTTCAAATATGAGAAGACCTCCAAGTGGTAAGGCAGAATCATTTTGATTTAAAAGTTTCTTTAGTTGGGGCAGCTAGGTGGCACAGTGGATAGAACACCAGCCCTGAAGTCAGAAGGACCTGAGTGCCAATTTGGTCTCAGACATTTAACACTTTCTAGCTGTGTGACCCTGGGCAATTTACTTAACCCCAATTGTCTCAACAACAACAACAAAAATTTCTTAAGTAAGATTCACATAGATTGCCATGCTATGCCAGTCAGATACTCATACATCTTGGTCTCTGGGTCCTGGGTGACCACACAAATTTGACTTTGTGACTATGACCCACTTAATCTTTCAGTTATAGCAAGAGTCCTGAAAGCTTTCACTCTCCTTTAACTTCTTCACTTTCTTTCATGCATGAGCAAATCTCTGGAAGATTTTAATTTGACTCAGTTTCCAATATTCATTTCTCTTTTCTTTGTATTTTCTAGTCTGTTACACTTACTACTAATGCATAAGCAAGTCTGATCCTGAATTCCCACATTTATGAAATGGGGATAAAAGTTATTAAAGAACCAACCTCAGAAAATATTCTGAGAAACAAATGAAATATTCTATGCAAAATGGTAACCGAAAGCAGCATCTATTATTGAATAAAAGATATATATTCATTACTCCCAATATCTTGTAATTAATAATAAACTTTAAACCCCTATGTCTTTGACTTCTCTACTTTGTTCACCTGAAATTACTAACCTTCAATTTCTTCTGCTCAGAAATGAAAAATTTCGACTCTGACCTCATATGTCAGTTCCAGTTCTAAATTTATGATTTTTTGACTTTTCATTAATTACAAAGTATATTCTGAAGTTATCCAAGCTGAAACTTTTAAACTAAAAATTGTAAAGTGTGAATTGCATTTGCTCATATAAGACAGAAATGTTGTAGGAACAAAAGATTCCTTAGTAACATACAAGTAGTTTGTTTTGGGAAAGAAGGGAGGAGAGAAAGAAAGAAACAAAACATATCAATATTTTTTCTTGAGAAAAATGCCTGAACTTATTTTTGTTGAAAACCTACACATGACCCACATGATTTTTTAAATTTCATTTTCAACAACAGATATTGCCTTTGGTTAGTTACTTTTGTACTATAGTCAAAGAATGTCTGCGTTTTTTTTTGTCCTGTACTTACCTAAGTTTTATTGGATTTCCCTTATTTTTATTTAATTGACAATTTCTCTTTTTGGAGAACACAATGAATCTGCTTTATTTTGGTATTTCAAGTAAAGCCTACTTTCACTTTAGGTTTTCTCATTACTACCCCAACTCAACAACCTAAAAAAGCCCACAATAGTTCATGTGCAAAGATAAATACATAGACAAAACAAGAGAATTAGCTAACTACTTACCACATTAAGCTCCTCAAAGCTCCTAAGCTTAAATCTCTGCATTCCAGAGACTTACCACACATTGCAAGCTAAGGAAGGAAAGACTTTGAGCAGCCAAGAAAATGACACTACACCAAGAATTTGGAACTAAAATGTTGGTTAAGAATTCCTTGAGAAATATACATATAAATATATGCTTCTAAAGTGTCAAGCTAATGGTGGGGTTCACATAGGCCAATTGAATTTTATTTTATTTTATTTTATTTTTTTTGGCCAATTGAATTTTATTGAAATATTGTGGCAAAAGCAACTAAAAAAAGACATGGTTTGTCTATTAGAATGAGAATTTGACTTTTTTTGTGGGGATGGGAAGATAAAGAATACAAAGAATGTAATGAATAAGCAATTTGCATAACCTGATATCATAATGATTTGAATTTTTTTTATTTATAAACATAATATAGTTTTATTGAGAAATATGATTTTTTAAAAATACTTAAAATAGGAACTTGTCCTATGCTTTAATTGGAATGGAGAACTATCATCTAAGGAAAAGTATCAATGAAAACTGGCAATTTTTTTTTGAAATTTCTAATCTTACTGAATTTCGTAGAACACTGAAAGATTAATTGGTTTGTTCAAGTTCACAGAGTCTGTAGGTATCTGAGGTGGGAACTGGAGCCAGGTCATCCTGACTCTGAGAACAATTCCAATTCTCAATCCTCTTAAGATCACTACTTTCCTAAAAAGGAAAGAACTTTTGAGAACTATATTTCTACTATGGGTATCCTTAAAGAATGGGGATATAATTTGATTTTACTTTGAAAATAATGGAAAAGAAATTAGAGGTGGAAGGCCTATCATAGTGGAAAAAGAGGCAAAAGGAGGTAAAACAAAATAAAAAGGAGGTAAAATAAGGTAAAGTCTCATGAAGAGACATAAAAAATCTAATACAATTGAAGGAAAGAAGGGAGAACCATGAGCATTGTGTAAAACTTAATCTCATTAGATTGGACTCTCAAACAGTATATCAGACATATTTGGCTTCACAGAAAAATGTGTCCCTCCTTATACGAAAGTAGGATGGAAAGGAGGAAAAGAAAGGGATAGACTAATAGAAGGGAAAATAGAAAAATTAGGGAAAAGGTGTAAAAAAAGAGGGAGGGGTTCTAAAGGGGGGAGGACTGTTACATGGAGGTGGTCATCAAAAACAAAATACTAGGGACAGGGGAAGGGAGAAAGGTGAAGGGAGAGAGAAAAACATAACTTTGGGTAAATAGGATGACAGGAAATACAGATTTAGTTATTTTAACTGTGAATGTGAATGGGATGAACTCTCCCATAAAATGGAGGCAAATAGAAGACTGGATTTAAAGCCAGAAACCTACAATATGTTGTTTACAAGAAAGACATCTAAAACAAAGAGATAAATACAGAGTGAAGGTAAAGGGCTGGAGCGGAATCTTTTTATGCTTCAGGTGAACAAAAAAAGCAGGGGTAGCAATCCTTCTCTCAGATCAAGTAAAAGCAAAAATAGATCTAATTAAAAGACATAAGGAAAGAAACTATATTTTACTAAAGAGTACCATAGACAATGAAGTGGTATCAATACTAAACATATATGCACCAAGTGGTATAGAACCCAAATTCCTAGAGGAGATGCAAGGAGAAATAGACAGCAAAACTATACTAGTGGGGGATCTCAACCTTGCTCTCTCAGAATTAGATAAATCAAACCACAAAATAAATAAGAAAGAAGTTAGGAGGTAAACAAAATGTTTCAAAACTTAGGTATGACAGGTCTTTGGAGAAAATTGAATGGAAAAAGAAGACAGTTTACTTTTTTCTCTGCGTTTCATGAAATTTAAACAAAAATTGATCATGTGTTAGGGCATAAAAAACTCAAAATCAAACACAGAAAAGCAGAAATAGTAAATGCTTCCTTTTCAGATCATGATGCAATAAAACTCACATGTAATATAAGGCCAGGAGAAAATAGATGAAAAGTTAATTGGAAATTAAAAAATCTAAGTTTAAAGAATGAATGGGTGAAAGAGCACACAATCAATAGACACAATAGACACATTCAATAATTTCATACAGGAGAATGACAATAATGAGACAACGTACCAAAATTTGTGGGATATGGCCAAAATGGTTATAAGGGGTAATTTTATATCTCTAGATGCTTACTTGCATAAAACAGAGAAAGAGAAGATCAATGAATTGGGCTTATAATTAAAAAAGCTACAAAAAGACCAAACTAAAAACCCTCAATTAAATACCAAATTGGAAATTCTGAAAATTAAAGGGGAGATCAGTAAAATTGAAAATAAGAAAACTATCAAATTAATAAATAAAACTAAGAGTTGGTTCTATGAAAAAACCAACAAAATAGATAAGCCTTTAGGTAATTGATTAGAAAGAGTGAAGAGGAAAATCAAATTGTTAGTC
>JAJPUD010029425.1:2584-13899 GCA_023553655.1 Myrmecobius fasciatus
AGGAAGGAAGGAAGGAAGGAAGGAAGGAAGGAAGGAAGGAAGGAAGGCAGGAAGGAAGGAAGGAAGGAAGGAAGGAAGGAAGGAAGGAAGGAAGGAAGGAAGGGAAGAAGGAAGGAAGGAAAAAGGGCAGGGAGGGAGGAAGGGAGAGACACCGATACAAAGAAGCCGCAGACTTAGGAAAGCCTGGAGCTGAATGCAGGGACCAGTCACTGTTTGGGGAGGAGCTTTCTCTCTTTGATGGTGACAATAATGGAGTCAGTGGCTAGTTGGTGTTTTTTCCTTTGTAAATCTGTTACATCGGAAAGCTCATTGAAAAGAAAGGAACTGGCTTTGGAAAACCAGACATGACTAGGAAGAGCAGCATTCGCAGGGAAACTCAAGGTTTGCGAGTGCTTCATGCGCTCTCCCCTGCCGCTTCCCACAGAACTGAGGCTGTGACTCTCTGAGGGTCACCCAGGGAGTGGGGGCCGTGCCAGGCCCTGAGCTTTCGGATTCCAGCCGTGATTGGTCACCTACTTGCCAAGTGACTTTGGGCCACAGGGGACAAGGTGACACAGCCTAAGAGGTCCCTGGCATCCAGTCTTAGCCCTCCCTCTTCCCTCCTTGTCTGACGCTTGTCTGCGGGCCTCAGTTTCTCCATCTGTAACAAGGCTATAATCCTTTCCCAGCCTGAGGAGCGGGCCGGTCACTTGGTCCATCCTGGTCAGTTAGAGAAGGCAGGGCAGTTCATGCCCCAGAGTCTCATGGGAGGACATGGGCTCAGGCCAGAGAAGATACGGCCGTCATGGGCGAGCCGCGGGCTGCGCTGGTGGAGCTCATTTGTCCGCAAGACTCTTAGACAGATGCCAGTGTTGTTACTTTGTCTTCCAAGGATTCTGCCAATGTCAGGGATGACTCTGTTTTGAAAAACAGGATGTCCAAAGTTAGCAGAGAATCTAATAAAAAGGAGCTTGCTTCACATCAGTGGAAAATTACCCAGTCACGAAACGGAGCCTTCTCGTGCAGCTCATTTGTTTTGTTTTCCATGTTGACACAGCCCGGCCCGCGTGTGAGTGCGCCTGCGCGCCCAGACTCACAAACAGCCCTGAGCCCCGAAAGAAGGCTCGCCTCCCTCCCAGCTGGAACGGGACCTCACCTCCAGCCCAAATGTGAAGGGGGCCAGACCACGCAGGACAAGTGGCCGCCCAGCCGCAGATGCGCATGAGCTCGGGGCCGCCCTCCCAAGCTCCTCCATTTGTCAGCAGAGGGGGAGCGAGGTCCCGGCTGTTATTGCCTCACCTGGCGACTCATTACTCGGAAGGGAAGGCGATGGGAAAGGAGCCCCAACTTTATAGGGGCCACCGTTGCCTGGCAACCTGGGCAATAAACCATGCTCTAACCCGGTTAATGGCAGAGCGCCATCCGAGCCCATGATGACAAATGGGGAAATCCTTTTGTCACCAGTCCCAGACATGTTGGAGAGGGGGAAGACTGGCAGAGCTGGAGGCAAAGAACGCGAGTTCAAATCCCGCCTCAGATACTGACTGGCCTAGTGACAAAAGCCCCCCTCCTCCAGAAGGCCTTCCCCAACCCCTCCTCATTCTAGAGCCCGCCCTGTGCTCAGGAGCTCCTTTTAGAGCCTGCTTCAGATAGATTAGCCTGACTGATCTCCCCCACTAAACTGTGATCTTTTTTTGCCTTTTTTGTACCCTCCGAATTAGGCACAGTACCTGGCACATAGTAGGTGCCTAAGAAGTGTTTATTGACTGAGTTGTCTCAGTCTCACTCCAGTAATAATAGTAGTAACAGTAATGGCGAGGAGGATAATAACTAACAGTGCCACACTCTCTCCCAAGTGCTTGACAATTATTTCATTTGGGTCTTAGAACCTTTGAGATTTAGGTGCTATTTTTGTCTCCATTTTACAGATGAAGAAACTGAGGCAAATAAAGAATAACTGACTTGCCCAGGATCACTTGGGCAAGTTTATGAGTTTTTGTTATGATTTGAAATCAGGTTTTCCTGACCTCAGGCCTGGTGCTCTATCCATCAGACCGACAGAATGAGGGAGATCGGATGTAATGGCCCCCAAGGTCCCTTCCAGGTCTGTGACCTGGCTTTTGTGACCCTGAGGTCTGGGAGGGATGATCCCAACTCAGCTGCTACCAGTGCGAAGTTTCCTTTGGTGTTTTGTCAAGAGTGACCAGCAAGCCAGCCTCAGAGGCCATAAGCAGAGGCAGGAGGGAGCGGCCCAGGGCCAGCTGGGCGAAGGTTGCCTCCTTTCTCTCATGTGAGCTGATGTGGAGCGCGCTTGCACATAACCCCACCTTCTCCCCTTAAGAACTGGTAGTTTGTCTCCTTGGAACAGAGGCAGGTGATGGCCAACACCTGTGTGACTGGACAATGCCTTGAGCGGAGCCCCCGCTTTCTTACCTGGACCAGGACGGGGGTGAACCAGAGGCTCCTCGTGTCCTGTGGGCTCCCCCTTTGTGCTGGGTCTGAGGTTATCTTGGATCCCCTTATTATTCACATGTAGCAGCTGGAGAGTAAATGCCTGGGTTGCCAGGCAACAGGAGCTCCCTCCAGCGTGTATAAAAGCAGAATTCTGGGGGTCCTGAAGCTCCCACTCTCAGGCCTGGCACGGACCCTGTGGGTGGCTTGTCGGTCAAAGCCACGCCACACACTCTAACCCCCTCCGTGACCTTTGGTGTCTGTGACCAGTGTGTTCCAGATGTGGGAAGGTAACTGGAGGTGCCCTTCCATCCCATTTGTGCCAGAGACCATGGGGGCCATTGGGCTGGAAGTTCAGACCTGAAGTCATGAAAAAACTGAGGCAGGGTCTCGGCCAGGGTCACGCCACTAGGACGTGTCTGAGGCAGAGGTTCAAGCTCCGTTCTTTCTGTCTTGTGTCCAGTTCTGAAGTTTGCCTCCAGTGAATCCCCAGCTGTTTCAGTAGAATCCAGGAGGGATTTCTCCCCATTCTTTGCCCTCTTTTTGATGGATGGGTGGATGATAAAAAGCCTAGAAAAGGGAGGCTGTGGATGCTGGCCTTTTTGAAGCCCTCCCCCCAGCCCACCCTTGGATTTCCTCAGCCCACTCTCCTCTTCATTGTGGGTCATTCATTCCTCTCCTTTTTCAGCTTAGCAGCAGAATATACCCTCTCATTGGAAACCCAGTCAGGTAGAAATCATTTTGATAGTTTATTAAGGCAAAATGCACAAGTTCAATAACAGTTATTAAAGCTTAAAACTGGAACATCATGCATACATAGGTACATATTGTAGCTACAGATCCCCTCCAAAAGGAGTGTGTGTGTGTGTGTGTGTGTGTGTGTGTGTGTGTGTGTGTGCGCGCGCATGGAAGGGAGGGAAACAAGCTAGAGAGAGAGCTGAGGGGAAGAAAGTGGAGAGGTGGGATGAGAAAAGGAGGAAAGAAAAAGAGGAGAGAGAAGGGGAAAGAGAGAAAGAAAGAGGAAGGAGAGGAGAGAGGGAAAGAGAAGGGGAGGGAGGGGAAAGGAGAGGAGAAAGGGAGAAAGAGGAAAAAACAGAGAGAAAGAAAGGAGAGACAGGAAGAACAGGAGAGGAAAGAAGAGAAGGGAAGATATGGGAAGAAAGAGAAAGAATGGAAAGAGAGGGGAGAGAGAAGGAGAGGGAGAAGAGAGGAGAGAGGGAATAAAGAGAGAGAGAGAGGAAGGAGAAAGGAGAGGAATAGAGAGCTGGAGACGGAGGGAAAGACAGACAGAGAGAGGGAGGGAAAAGAGAGAGACAGAGACACAGAGAGAGAAGAGGAGAGGACATGGAGAGACAGAGGCAGACACACGGAGGAAGGGAGGGAGAGAGCAAGGCAAGAGAGAGGAAGGAGAGGAAAGGAGGAAAAGAGAGGGGAAGATAGGACATTCAGAGACAGATACAGAAAGAGAGAGGAGAGAGAGGGAGGGGGGGGGGGAAGGGAGGGAGGGCGAGATAATAAAAACCCAGTGGGAGCGGGAGCTGTCCAGATGTGGAGCTCGGCTGTCACATTACAAGCCGCCACAAGCATTTACTGAGCGCCTCCATGGGCCGGGGTCAGAAGGTAAGGCTAATGTCGGAGCTGGGGACCCGACGTCGGCGCCGTCTGAAGGCCGGCGGCGGTTCCGCTCGGTTTCGCCCCCGCCGCCGCGGCGGTTCTCTCGAACCCGGTCCGCCTCCGGCCGCGCTGTCTGTGGGGGACGTCGCGGCCCTCGGGGCAATCTGCTGGGCGGCCGAGAGCAGGGAGCCCCTCCTTTCCGTCTTACCTTGCCCCCCCCCGGCCTGTGGGGTCCTCCCTGTGTACCCCCCCAGGACGTGCTCGGATCCGTCCCTGCGGGAGCGCCGAGGCCCGGTTCCGCTTTCTTGGGACGCCCGGGTCGGGTCGGGCCGGGCTCAGGGACACTTCCTGTTTGGGCTTGTGCTTGCTGGCGTGCCCAAGGTGGGAGGCGGCGGAAAGGCGCGGAGGAGATGCTCGGCGTTGCCATGGCAACCCGGCGAAGGCTGGAGCCCTCGGGGGCCGGGAGCAGCTCCAGCGCCGGGGCAGTCAAGTTGCATTAGCAGCCTCCTCCGCCGCGGACGGTTCCCTGGAACCCGCCCCCCCCCCCACACCCTTAGAAAGGAAAACAAAGCTGCTTGGGCAGAGTCCAGAACCCGAAGTGGATCTCCAGGCTCCCACCTTGCCCTGGGAGGTCCGGGAGGGGAGGAAGCCGCCGGCTCCGTGGGCAGCGGCTGGGGCGCCGTGGGGGACGGGCTGGGGCGGGGGGGCTCTAAATCTCGGTGGCCTTCAGAGCTCTGGCCTTCCGCACAGTCTGGCTTGTCAAAAGCTAGAAATAAGGGCCAGGCAAGGAGAGCCCCTGGGCTGAACGCCCTCCCAGGAACCTCCCCACGGCCCCGCCCCCCGCCCCGCCCCCTTGTGCTCCATCCAGGGCGACCCTTTGATCCCGCAGGTGTCGGGGGCACTGCCAACATCCCCCCCAGCCTCATGGGCACGGGGCCCCTCAGGTGCTTCTCTGATGTGGTTGCTCTGATTTCAGGGGCTGTAATGTGACCCCAGGTGTCTGTTCATCTAACATGGGGGGGGCGGGGCAAAAGCTGCCCGGAATCTCTGCGGGGACCTCCCTCTTTAACAAGAAGGAAAGGGGGGGTTACTTGGGGGGGTCTCCTTCCTGGATTAAGACTAGGGGCTGCCACAGAAAGAATGGAAGCTCCTTGAGGACAGACAGACCCGTCTCACACCCAGTAGGCAGCTGCTTTCCGAGCTCGGAAAGTGCTTTAAAATAACCTAACCATGTACACTTGAGCTTAAGTGCTTTGGGTTCATTCGGGGCTAATGGAGGAAGAAAGCTTTGGGCTCTCAGAAATTAGTCCTCTGGAACCACAAGCTCTAAGCTTTTGTGCGGAGATACTCCATGAAAGCTCACTTCCCCCCATCACACTTCAGTGCAGTTTACTTTTTTAGGGGGAGGGGATCCCCAAGAATACAAAATTACAATTCATTCGTTAATAGCCTTTTTTAATCTCCTGGAATAGATCCTATCAATCCACAGCTTTCAAGGGGGAGAAAAAAGGGGGTGCTACCGTATTTAAATAGATAAATCTGGCCTAGCAATGGCTGACCAGCAAAGGAGCTGAGCCCAGAATGAGAAGGTGAGGATTTCTTTGCCTTTCAAAGTTGGGTTAGCCCTTTTTCTTTTTTCTTTTCTTTTTTAAATCTTTCTCAGATTTTCCCTGTTGTTCTGCTCTTTCTCTCCTCACATGACTTAGAGGAGACGTGTCCAAAATGAATGGGTGTGTATAGAAAGCCTAAAAAATGAAATTAAAAACAACAAGTTGGCTGGCTTGGTTGGGATGCTGCTCCAGGAAGCCTGGCTCTGCGGGACGGGGTCCCCATCCCCTTGGCCCACTCCAGACCCCGCAGCCGGGCTCCCGGGACCTCAGCGACCACACTGGCTTTGGAGCTTCATTTGTCATTCAGTTCATCTCTCAACTTTCTGAAGGAGTGTCTACCCGAGCCATTGATGGAAGGCACTTGGGTGTAGACCCGGAGGACTCCTGCTAGTGACCTCTGAATGCCGCCTCTCAGACACTGAACCGTGATGGACGTTTCGGGGATGATGGGGAGGCGGGGGAGGGCTCACCCCACACCCCCAGCCCCACCCCAGGCAGGAGACCCTGCGCAGTAAGGCCGGGCCGGTGCCACAGGGCAATGCCCGGGAAGACTAAACAAGGGCCCCCAAGGCTTCCAGGCCGCACCCCACCGACGGGCCTGGGAAGCAGACACTGGGGAGCCTGGCCACAAGTGAGTGCCCTGAGCAGAGTGCAGGAAGGCAGAAGATGCTGGGTACCAGGGGTAGGGGACCCAGACCGAGCCCTGGAGAGTCCGCTGCAGGTGCCAGGGGCTAAGGGAGCCCAGCTCCCTGCGCCAGGGTTAGCGTATGTGTGCCCTGGCATGGGGTGGGGGGGAGCCTGGGGAAAGGAGGCCGAGCCTTCCCCCCAGTACTCATAAAATTAGGGCCAAGCGGGGGGGGGGCACAGGGACGGTGGCACTCCCGAGCCTGAAGCGGCTCCATCGGCCACAAAGTCCAGCCTCCCCTCACCCCCCCCATCCACACCCAGAGCATCTGGAGGGAGAAACTACAAAGGGCCCCTCCCAGCTGGCACCGGGCCATCGGGCCAGACCCGAGTTCTATTGGATGGACGCTTGGATTGCTTTTTCTCTGGCTCCCACGCCGGGAGCTCGCCGCAATTTCCCACGAGACCCCCCCCAGTTGCTATGCGTTTGTTAAGTGCCTACTGTGTGCAGCGGCAATCTAGTGAGAATACCCGAAAAAAGGGATCGGAAGCTGGAAGAACAGCCAGGCCCATCTAACATCTCCCATTCCTTTTAAAGGAGGAAGCTCATTCGAGTCAACGGGACTGCATTAAGCCCCTGCTGGGGGCCTGATCACTGCGTATACAAACAGAAAGTCCCTGTTCTCCAAGAGCTCATTTCCTAAGGGGGAAGGTGACCCACAAAAAGGTCTGGGAGGGGGAGGGGACTCCTGGAGAAAGTCTGGGAGAGTGGAAAGAGGAAGGAAGAATCTCTGGCTCAGACAAAAGAGGAAGGAAGAATCTCTGACTCAGACACTTTCCTGGCAGGAGCTGAGCAGTTAGAGGAAGGGGAAAAGGAGGCCAGACGAGCCCTAACTCAGCTTCGGACTTGTCCAAGGTCACTCAAGTAAGCATGTAGGGCAGGATTTGAACCCAAGACCAATCAGTGGAGGGATATTTTTTTTTTAGTCAATCGCTGTTTTGTTTGTTTGTTTATCACCCCCCCCAAAGTATGCCAGGCAAATAATTAGGGCCTTAAATGTTTTTATCCTGGAAATCTGGGGCTTTCCCTCAATCCTTGGGGACCCCCGAGGCTCCGCTCAAGACCGTGGGGTCTCCCAAGGAGAAGGTTTGACCCCTCCCCCATGCAGAAAAAGTCGGGGGACACAGATGAGTCGCGATCATTGTCCCGTGGGATGGAGAGACCTCCTTGGCTCTCAGGCACAGGGTGCGTCATCCATGCCTGGATTTCATACTGGAGACCACCAGTAAATGTGGTGGTGGTGAGCCCTAAACCGGTCCGGGCGGGAGGAGTCCCGGCTGTGACTTCTGCCTCGGCTCCATCCCCGGGACCCTGGTCTCCTCACTGCCTGGACCTTGGTTTCCTCCTCTGTCATTTGAGGAGTTTGGAACCAGGGGCCTTTGGGTCCCGTCCAGGCCATAGCTAGAACCCGAGCCCTTCCTGGGCCTGAAAAGCAGGGAGCAACTTGGGGAAGTCTGAGGTCAGGGGGTCTTGGTTTCTGGGCCTGTTCTGCCTAAGGTCGTGGCTCAGTTTCCTCCCTGGCTCCCTCCTGGCCCTCGCCTCTAAGTGTGAAAATCACTTTTCAGCCTTCAGCTTTCGCCGGCCTAATGAAGGTTTTAAAGGTGGCGTGGGGAAGGCCGGGTCTAAATCTTACTTCCACAAGCCACCCCCTTGTAAGTCCCTGACTTTCTTTGAGTCACAGTTTTCTCATCCTTTAAATGGGCTTTTTGTCTTCCTCCCTTGGGGACCTCGCACTGTGCCTGCACATGGCAGATGCTGCTGCTGCTTCCTATTTTTCCTGAGGCAACAGGGGTCGTGACTTGCCCAGGGTCACACAGCTAGGGTATGTTAAGTGTCTGAGGTCAAATTTGAACTCAGGTCCTCCTGACTTCAGGGCTGGGGCTCTATCCACTGTGCCACCCAGCTGCCCCAGGTGCTTCTTTAAAGGTAGTTGTATTGGTCGGGAATTCTGTCAGGTCCAGGGAAGGGGAGCGTGAGGCTGCCCTTCCCCTAGAAGCTTGTAGGGAGGGCAAGGAGCCGGGGCCCAAGCTCCAACCCATGTGCTCCCAGGCAAGGGCAAGCAAAGGGACTCCCCCGTCCCAGCTCCAGTTATGTAGAATGACATTTTCTCTGCCAAGTGTCCATGAATTCTGAGTCCTCCAACTTCAGGACAGACCCCAGACCGGGCACAACCTCAGACTCGGGCACAACCCGAGACCTGGGCACAACCCAAGACCCAGGCCCAACCTCAAACATGGGCACAACCTCAGACCTGGGCACAGTCTCAAACCTGGGCACAATCTCAGACCTGGGCACAATCCTAGACCTGGGCACAATCTCAGACCGGGCACAACCTCAGACCTGGGCACAGTCTCAAACCTGGGCACAATCTCAGACCTGGGCACAACCTCAGACCCGGGCACAATCCTAGACCTGGGCACAATCTCAGACCTGGGCACAACCTCAGACCTGGGCACAATCCTAGACCTGGGCACAATCTCAGACCGGGCACAACCCGAGACCCAGGCATATCCCATCTCTGCAGTGGGGCTCCTGTCTCTGCCACAGAGAGTAAAGCTGCTCCCCTAATATGGCTCCTCATCCCTGGAGAAGCCAGGCAGGCAGAACTAGATCGAGCCTCCCCTTCCAGAGGATTTCCCGCTGGGGTGCCTCCCCCTAGGCAGGAGCAGTAGGTTAGAGTATCATGGATCTAGAACCAGACAGCTGTTCATGTAGAGGATCAATCGGTCAGAGTTCTAGAGCTGCAGAGAATCTCAGAGGACCAGAAAACCCACCTCCAGAGCTAGAAGGGGCATCAGAGAATCACAGATTCCACCCAGTATGTTTAGGCCCTTTCAATGTGCTGGGCAGACAGTCACTAATATTTATTGAACGCCTACTGTATACCTGATACCAGGCCAACGTGAGCAAAAAGAGAGTCCCTGCCCTGAGGGGGCTTCTGTTCTAATGGGTGCTGCTGGGGGTAGGGCAGGAGTGAGGGGCCTTGATGGGCCATGTACCAAGGATGAGGGATGGATGGCCTGAGGTTCTGGGCAGAACTCAGTGATGGGAGGAGAGAGCAGACCTCCCAGTGTTAAAGGAGAATCACCGTTCTAGAGCTGAAAGCAACCTTAGTGTATCAAAGAACCCAGAATAACCAGAGCTAAAAGGGACATGAAGTCCATCCCTCATTTCTGGGTGGGGAAACTGAGGCATAATGGCTAAGTACTTCACCTGGGTCACCTGCTCTTCCCATAGTCACTGCTGCTTCTCAGGGCAGGCAGCATCCAAATCACCTGCCTGCCCCCACACCCCAGCACAATGCCATTTACTCCCATTCCCCCCCCCAGCACAATGCCATCTACCCCTCCCCCTGCTAGAGCCTGGGAAGGGGATGTTTCTGGGAGCCTGGAGGGATTGGCACAGATGCCAGCCTCCTGGGCTGCCCACACAAGTGAGTCTAAATTCAGACTGTGTAGAAGGAAGGGGAATCCCAGTGTGGGAAGGGCTCCCCACCTTGGCAAGCTTCCGTCCATCCTCCAGAGCCAGGAGTAGAGATTATGAAAGCAGGGGACGTGTGTAGAGCATTTGGTCCGTTATCCGGCAGCTCTCCGAGAGCTCTCTGCAGGAGAGCACCCAGAAGGAGCACGAGCCGGCAAGGGCTTTCGGAAATGGTGGCCTCTGGCGTTGGAGAAGGGAGCCAGGCACAGGAGTCTGGCACAGGGGAGCCAAAAGGCGAGAATCGAGGTTGAGGGCGACGGGCCTTGGGGAGAATCGAGGTTGAGGGGGACGGGCCTTGGGGAGAATAGAGGTTGAGGGGGATGGGCCTTGGGGAGAATAGAGGTTGAGGGGGATGGGCCTTGGGGAGAATTGAGGTTGAGGGGGATGGGCCTTGGGGAGAATCAAGGCCTTGGGTCAGCAGCTGATCAGGGGAAGATGGGAAAAGTCTGAAGAGGTGGCAGCCGCCAAGCCTTCTGAAGCTTGAGAGGTTCAGCCCCGAACTTGGAAGAGACCAAGGTCACCACCTGGGCCAGTGTCTTCACTTTCCTGAGGAGGAAACATCCCGGAGAGGTCCCACCGGTGAGAAGTGCTGGGCTGGGATCAGACCCAGCTATTCTGACTCCAGACAATCCAAAAACAACCCAAAGTTGGTAGATGGGTCAACAAGCATTTATTAAGCTCCTACTGTGCACTGTATGTGTTTCACTTTGGCCTCCTACCAACCTTGTGAGAATAATGCAGAAGAGGAGACGGAGGAGCAGAGAGTTGAGATTTGCTCCTAGTTGCCCCAAGTCCAGCCTGCTACTTCCCAGAAGAACCAGACTCAGCATCTGGACGGCTCCAACCCAGTCCCCACCATCAGCAACTCAGCTCCTGGGTTTTGGAAGGGAGGGAGACCCAAGGTGCAGCATGGGCCACCAGCCAACATTGACACTGGGCACGCGGGATAAAGTGCCAACCCCAGACTGGCTCCCAGAGCAGCTTTTATATCTGATACAATTTTGGGCCCTAGAAAATTTGGAACCTTCTCCTCTGCTCTGCTCCCGAGTGAACAAGGCCAGTCCAGAGCCCTGCTAGTGCTTTGTTATTGGAACTGAAGAAAGAAGCTCAAACTTAATTAGTGTAATAGTTGCAACGTAATGTCTAATAACAAGGATAATTTGCCACACTTGCTCACCATGTAATTTAGTACAATGGGATGTGCCAGGAAGAGAGCTGGTGTGTAATCAAGGGGAATGATGAATACTTGAGGAGGCAAACTCTAGACAGGAGAGCTGGGCTGAGCCTTCTGAAGTGAGCCAGCCTCAGCTTCCCAAGTGAGCCTTGAAGCTCAGCCAAGTGGGCGAGTAAGGCAGAGACATTCAGATAGTTGGGGTGGGACTCAGGACCTTACAGGCTGGGTTGTAATTCAGAAAATGGTTCTTTTCCTCCATCCACCCATCCACCCACCCATCTATTCACCCATCCATCCATCCATCCACCCATCCACCCATCCA
>JAJPUD010029426.1:0-13897 GCA_023553655.1 Myrmecobius fasciatus
TGGAGTGAATATCCTGCCATCTAGGGGAGGGGTGGGAAGTAGGGGGGAAAATCTGTAACAGAAAGCTTTGTAAGGGTTAATGTTTAGGAATTACCCATACATATGTTTTGCAAATAAAAAGTTTTAATTAAAAAGAATAAACTATTAATGCAAAAAATAAATAAATAAAGTATTTACAATAAAGAAATAGTAATGCTAAAGTCCATATTGATCCATTTAGCTACATATTTTTTTAAAAAAGAGAATGCTAAAAGGGAGCCTAATGTATTTTTTGCTAAATAAAAATCTTTTTCCTTTTCCTCTCCATAAAATAAATCTAGGCCATCCACTGGGAATAATGTGCAGTCTCTTGATGGAGGTTCCTAGCATGTAAGGATCCAGCTGCTTCTCTCTCGATCAAATTCCTCTATAATAGAAAGCTAATATCCTGTGTTTTGTGTCATTAATTATTTAGTTTCTGAGATTCTTCCAGTAAAACGCAAACATGGTTCACTGTGTTTTGATATATCTTATATAAGAGAGGCAGTATCAGTTGGAGATGTTATCTCAATATTGCATAAAACAATTTTAAAGTCTTTTCTTTAGGTCAGAATATAAAAAGGATTCAAAAAGTGTCAGAATTCAAGATGTACCCGTTTTTACTAAATAAAAAATACTGACCTACAATCCACAAATAATCATATCCCCAAAGCTATCACATCAAATAAAGCTTTGCCATAAGATCTGCTTTGAAAAGATGCCCAAAATATTTCAGCTTCATTTTACTGAATCCATTTTTTCAGTAGTGAGATGGATCACTTTAAATTCCTCTGTGAAAAACTCCCTCAGAATTAAAGGAGAATGATGGCTCTAATGTAAAGATAAAGATCATTAATAAAACATACTAATAAAAAAATCATAGGAGAATGGAGGGAAGTATCCTGAATAACTATAGATAAGTGGAAAATTCTTTACTTTTGTTTTTACACCACTGACATTTTCCATTGTATCATTCCCTTACCCCTCCCGGAATGGTGTCTCAAACCAACCAACATATCAACCAAGTCTGAGTTCCCTACCATCTCTGCAAATGGAAGGAAGTTCATTCTAGTATCTCCCCTCTGGGTTAATAATTCTGGGCATCCCCTCTACACCCTGACAATTCCCTCTTCCCTGCCTACCCTCTCTCTTCTCCACCATGACCTTCGATTCCTCCCCTGCCTTCTCTGGCTCTGTTAAGTGCCCTTTAACCTTCTCTTGCCCCAAGCCATGACACTGTTTGGCCATCTTGACACCACAACCACCTCAATCCCCTCTAAAGTTTCTCTTTCCCTATTAAAATATAAGTTCGTAAGGGTAGGAATTGCCTTGCCTGCTTGTTTCTGTGTTCCCAGCACTTGGCAGAGTGCCTGGTACATTGTACATATATACTTGCTTTATCTAGGCTTGAATACTATAATATAACATGTAGTTGTGAGTTTTTTATTGTACTGATAATAGCTAATAATAACTAGGGTTTTTTTTTCAAACTTCACATGTATTATCTCAATTGATCCTCACAAGCACTCTGAGGTAGGTGCTATTATACCCATTTTATAGATGAAGAAACTGAGCCTGTTAAAAATTTCATATACAGGTGCTTTCCATATATATATTTATATACATATATATGTGTATATATATATGTTTGTCATTGAGCATATTTTTTCTTGTTTCTGCTTACTTCACTTTATATTAATGTTCATGTTTTTCTGAATACTTTATTTTTATTTCTTATAACATAGTAATATTCCATTATAATAATGTACCATATCTTCTTTAGCTATTTTATAATTTATAGATATGTACTTCACTTCCAGTTTTTTGACACAACAAAATGTGGCTCTATAAATATTTTCATGTCAGTAGGATCTTCTTGTCATTAATCTCTTTGGTATATATGCTTACCAATGTGATTTTTTGTTCAAAAGGCTTGAAAGTTTAATTGCTTTTTTGCTATAATTCCAAATTACTTTACAGAATGGTTGATACCAATTCTTTGCTCCACCAGCAGTACATTAGTGTTCCTACCCTTCTATAAGCATTCAACCCTTTTTTGTATGTTTTGTTATATTTGCCAATTTGCTACAAGTAAAATAAAATTTCAGAGCTGTTTTGGTCTGCATTTTTTCCCCTTCATTTATTTATTTATTTGAAACAAATACAGAATAAGAAAAGAAGAAAACATATTGCTATATACACAGCAGAAAATAAGAGAGGACATAAAAATATAATAAATATAAATATAAAGCATTAAATTTCCACTTCAGGAAAACCTATATAAATATACTATACATTGTGGTGAGCTATCTTTCCTTTGTTTCCTTGGCAGGTTTTCTTTTGTTCTCTGCTGTGCAGTTTTTATTCTTTTTTTTTTTTCCTTTCTCTCTATCCCTCCCCCCTGAAGGTATACAACTAAGCATGTATATCTATATCTTTCTCTCTATTAGTATTGATGTGTATATACTTGTATATGTGTATATATGTATGTTGTATATATATATATAATTATATGTGTGTATATACATATGTGTATACTCACCTTATAGATACATATGTAGGCATACATATTCATATATACACCTATACCCACAAACATATATATACATGTACATAGATGTTTATAATCAAGCACACATGTACACAAATACATTTATCTGCATCATTATAAGACCATACTATACTTGTTTATCCTGTTTCTCTGAAGGTGGACATCTTCCCTCAAAAGAACAAGTCTTTTCATATTTTTTCTAACCTCACCAACTCATCATTTCCTATACCATAGCAATATTCCACTTTTATACTATCTAGTTAGTTTAAATAGTCTAAAACAATATTGACTAATATGCCTAACATATAGTGTTTTTTTCTTTTTGCAATATATATATGTATTTATTTTAATACACATTGCTTTATGAATCATGTTGGGAGAGAAAACTCAGAACAAAAGGGAAAAACCAGGGAGAAAAAAAAACAGAAAAAAGAAGTGAATATAGCATGTGCTGATTTACATTCAATCTTCATAGTTCTTTTTGTGGATGCAGATGGCATTTTCTGTCCAACATTTATTGTTATTGCTTTGGATCACTGATCTACTGAGATTTGGTCTGTATTTCGCTTATTATTAGTGATTTGGATCAGTCTTTTTTATGGTTGTTAATAGTCTATAATTCTTTTGAACTCTATTCATATCCTTCCACTGAATATTTATGAAGAAATTGCTTTGGGGATTATATATTTGTTTCAGTGTACTTCAGATACTATATGGGATAGCTGTGATGATACATAATGGAACTGCTTTGGAGAGAATATGGAATAAATGTAGAACTTTTGTTAATTTGTTCCAGTCTGCTAATTACTTAGGAGAAACCTTTGTCAGCTTAACAACTGGAACTGAAGGTACCTTCAAAAAGGCTTTAGTTAACCTTGTCCATTTTCTTTGATTCAGTTATGTTCTGATGGTTTGACTAGTTTGAGAAGCACTGCTATGTGGGTAGAGACATTGGCCATTTAGCCCTGGGAATATAGGCTGAGGCTCTTTGCCTGCCTTGACATTTGTGCTTAATTTTAAGTGAAGGGAGGGTGGGATCCAAGAGCTCTAATATTCACATTTTTTCCCAGCCATTCAGCATCACTGCCCCAAGGAGCAAGGAATGGATTTTGAGCATCACTTCAGTAGCTGAAAAAAAGATCTAACAATCTACATCTACAAAGTAAAAAACATCTAACAATCATGTGAATTCAACGGGAACAATGCTACGTAGAAGCTAAGATAGAGTTTGACCCATCCTCCCCAAAGACAATGGGAAAATAGAGAAGAGTACATCTCCCACATATTGGGGGGAAATGTTTATACTTTTCTTCTTGTTACATCTTCAAAACAAACATCTTTCTAATATCTAAATATTTGATAAAATAGGATATGGAGGGAATCTAGAACATTAAGGATAGATGTAGCCAATCTGGTTCTGAGAAAGTAAGCCAGAGCATATTCACTTCATATACAATCAAAATTCTCTTTTGTGACTGTCTCTGTCCCTTGTTTGGTTAAGCATTCTCCTTCCTCTCCCCTCCATTCCCACTGCCATAACTGTAAAAGGTCCCTGAGATAATTGTCTTCTAAATTACATCTAGTCTGACTACCATTTAGGTTGTGTATTAATTTTGAGCTTATTGTAGTATACAATGCCATAGGTCAGACCAGAGCCAATGTCTTTCTTCCAAACGTTTGTTTTCTGGCTTTCCTGGTCCAACAGGGGTGGTAGCAGAAATCCCTTGGTCTCCTGAACTGGAGCAGTGTGTGTTCCCTTGAGTGTGCTTGCTTTGACATCAGGAGAAACATCTGGTTTCTTGCTCAAGAATTTTCGGAGTCTAGCTAATTTCTTGTGTTTATATTACTAAGGGATATGTGGAAGATGTCTATCAGCTAAGCTAGTAAGTGCTACCCACTCAATAGGCTTTAAAAGATTTCATTTTTTTAATTGAAGCTTTTTATTTTTAAACCATACACGTAGTTTTCAACATTCACCCTTGCAAAACCTTGTGTTCTAAGTTTTTCCCTTCCTTCCACCTTGTCCCCTAGACAGCAAGTAATCTAATATAGGATAAACATGTGCAGTTCTACATATATTTCTACAATCATCTTGCTGCACAAGAAAAATCAAATCAAAAAGGAAAAAATGAGAAAGAAAACAAAATGCGAGCAAATAGCAACAACAAAAAGAGTAAGAATGCTTCCTAGTTATCCACACTCAGTCCCTATTATTCTCTCTCTGGCTCTCTCCATCACAAGACCCCTGGCACTGGCCGGAATCACCTCACTGTGGAAAAGAGCCCCGCCCATCCCTCAGAAGTGATCAGGAGGTTTCACTTTCTATCCTCCTTTCTTCCCTCTCTTAGGTGTGCTGCCAGATCTCCCTTGGACTTCCCTTGCCTGCCACTTCTCAGGGGCAGGTAGGGGAGCTACGTGCACATGACAGCCAGAACATGGGCCTGCCTAGAAAGCCCTGAGACGGCATCTCCAGGGCCTAGGGGGCGCTTCTACTTTGTATTTCACTGCTTTAGTACAGGTGACTAAACAGGTAACTAAATGTCTCCAATCCCGGGGTAGCTTTTTGAGCAAATCAAGGCTGGTTATCCAGTAGGAAGAACTTTGTGCAAGTGCGCCAGTTTCAGAGAAGATACTCTGGAGCCGAAAAGAGTGAAAAAGCCAAAGCTCTACTTACCTGGCTGACCAGGAACTCCGACTTATAGGAATCACTCAGTCAAAAAGAGTAGTCCACACAAGGGCGGAGAAGAAGCAACAGCTCTAGAATCTTCCCCTCTGAGCCCTCGACCCCTCCTAAGTGCTCAAAAGTCCCTAGCACTGGTGGGAAGAGCAGGTATCAATCTGGCGCGCACACACATGGGGCGGAGGCAGCTCCTGGGGCTCCTTTTTCTTCTCGTGATGCTGTAATGCGGCTCCCACTCTGGGCCCAGGGTTCCTGCTGCTCACCTGGATTCTTGGCTCTTTTTCTTTCCATATTTTAACTTTGAACTGCCAGTCAGTCAACACTGCGTGTCAAAAAGTGCTGGGAATATAACTAAAAGCAAAAAAAAGGAAGACAATCCCAGCCCTCAAGATTACATTCTAAGGGGAGAAGACACCATATCGGAAGGGTAGCTGGAAAGCAAGAGTAGGAGAGGGAGAGGAAGTGTTCTTTGTAGGTAGTCCAAGTAGAGACATGGTGATGAGGATAACATCTATCTTCAAAAGAAGGAGGGGTAAGATAAAGATGAAGAAGCAAAGCTTTTAATGAAGTAATAAGCTTTGAGAAAGGAATAAGATTAGACTATCCACTAGGAGATACACATGACTGGCTTCCAGATATTTCAAATAGGATATACAGATTTTGAATATAGCTTAGTAATTAGTCTTCAAAACTGAATTAAAGATTTTGGGTGTAAAATTTTATTAATATTTGTGAAGATATTTTAAAATATTGTTCTTTTCTGTTTTGAAATTTCTCTTAACATTAAGAGACAAAGTCTTATTTTCCAAGTCAAGTCCTGTTGATGATATTGTCCATATCAGATAGAGAATTCAGATAAAGATAGTAAGAGCAAGTGGGATGTAAAAACTGAAATTCCCTGAATTTCACACATGAAATTATGGGTTTCTAATTTGATGTTCCATTATGATTAGCTCCATAAGGCTTGAACTGGTTTTCACCAGTTGAACTAGTTACTGGAAACTCAAATTTAGGAGGTTGTACTAAATTGTATTGTCTTGTCCCTGGCAGATTTTAGTAGTATGAAATAGGAAACCTCTGCAAGTTACCTGGAACCAAAGAAATTAATCTCTTTGAAGGAGCCTCTTCAAGAGCTGCCATGATGAGATCTATTCAAGAATTTCCAAGTGAAAATGTTTCCAGGGATCAGAAGCCTACATGGGACACCTAGGATTCAAAATATAGCTTCTGATTAAATGGACTTTGGGAGTAGGTTACCAGGAACAAAGAAACTTGATGTTATTTAATATTATCATTATTGTGTTAATTTTGGCTGCAATGTTTCGTGGTATTTATTTTTGCCTGTAAGAGGGGTATGACCAAATTCTTTTTATTCATTGTTTGGAACTCAGGGCCAGGGGCAGCTAGGTGGTGCAGTAGATAGAACACCAGCTTTGAAGTCAGGAGGACCTCAGTTCAAATCTGTCCTCAGACACTTAACATTCCCTAGCTGTGTGAGCCTGGGCAAGTCCCTTAACCCCAATTGCCTCAGGAAAAAGAAAAAAAGGGAAAATCAGGACCATTCTTCCTTCAATTTTTGGAAACCTGTCTTCTCTTTACATATACCTTATCTGACCAAAACTAGGCTTATAGAAATAATAGTGTTAACTGTTTAACATTCCTAAGTAGAGGCCCAAGGGTTCTTTGAGCTTCTTAAAGTGATTTAGATATTTGTAAGCTACTCTAGTTAACTAGTGATATGTAAATTTCTCCTCTCATTCAATCCATTGTGAACCCTTTAAATTAGTAGTTTAATTTGTAACATGCCTTAGTTTAGCTTTATAATCTATTTTACAAGGCTTGTCTCCTTAAGGAATGTATGACATTATGATTCTGTTTGACTAGATTGGTTCAATTTTTGTAGCATGGTAGGAAGCATGGGTTTATAATTTGTGTTTGTGTGTATGTGCATGTGTGTACTTGTGTATGTGCATGTCCATGATAGTAATAGCAATTATGTATTTATTTACTAATGTAAGTTTAAGTCCCTTGACTTATAGCTCCCTAAAATGAAAAAGGTTCTTTGTGCCCTCCTCAGGATGGCTGATTACTTCCACCTTTGGGTCCCTGACTCCTCTATGATTATCAAGTCCTTGGAAAGCCTACCCTCCAAGGATGCTCTGTTTCTGTTCATTTGTAAGAATCCAATTCACAATCAATTTGGAGCTATGCTCAAAAAGTTATCAAACTGTGCATACCCTTTGATCCAGTAGTGTTTCTATTGGGCTTATATCCCAAAGAGATCTTAAAGGAAGGAAAGGGCCCCACATCTGCAAGAATGTTTGTGGCAGCCCTTTTTGTAGTGGCTAGAAACTGGAAACTGAATGGATGCCCATCATTTGGAGAATGGCTGAATAAATTATGGTATATGAATGTTATGGAATATTATTGCTCTGTAAGAAACGACCAGCAGGACGATTTCAGACAGGCCTGGAGAGACTTGCATGAGCTGATGCTGAGTGAAATGAGCAGAACCAGGAGATCATTATATACGGCAACAACAATACTATATGACGATCAATTCTGATGGATATGGCTCTCTTCAACAATGAAATGTTTCAAATCACTTCCAGTTGTTCAGTGAAGAAGGCCATATACACCCAGAGAGAGGGATATGAAATGTGGACCACAACATAACATTTTCATGCTCTCTATTGATGTTTGCTTGCATTGTGTTTCCTTTCTCTGATTTTTCTTTCTTGTAGTTATGATTTTTCTTGCACAAAAATGATGTGTGGAAATAAGTATACATATATTCGATTTGTCAAGTATTTTAACATAATTAACATGTAGTGGATTTCCTGCCATCTAGGGGAGGGGTGGGGAGTAGGGGGGAAAATTTGTAACAGAAAGCTTTGTAAGGGTTAATGTTGAAGAATTATCCATACATATGTTTTGCAAATAAAAAGTTTTAATTTAAAAAAAAAAAAAAAGAATCCAATCCACAAGCCCTAGTTTGGTCAGTGTGTTAATAAAAGGGAAGTTGTGGAGCCTGATCCTCTGCTATCACCTTTTAGTGCTCCTCCTTCAGGTACCCTAACTAATTCCTGCTGGACATTGCAAGCAGCCTGGAATAAGATGTCCAGATGGCTTTAACTGTCATATGTAGACTTGAACAGAGACCTGTGAGGGAAATCTGCTCTAGAGCTCTAGGCAGATGCCTCAGACCTGCTGCTCCCTCGGTGAAGGAGTGACTTAGCGGAGTCGGCGAGCCATCCTCACTGGCAGATGCAGCAAACCTTGCTTTGGTTCAGGACTGCTGCTCCCATTGCCCAGTTATTCCTGCCTGCCCACCCTGTGTAGGTTGCACATGGTGGATGGCTGATCTGAGCGCTACCTTATGATGAGGTTTTGGGAAGGACTCACCATGGAAGAAGATAGGGCAGGAGGCATATTGATCCATATCTGCTCTCCTTTCTGCTCCTCAGAGCAGATCCTGCCCTGACTCTCTCTTCTTGTCTGCTCCAGAGGGGAGGTGCTCTCTCCTGGCAAGTTGCTGTGATGCAGGGTGGCATCCAATTGGCAAGAATGAGTTTTCTCACTCTCCCACCTCAGCCTTTTCTTTCCAGTTGAGCATTAAAGAAAAACAAAACCTGTTATAAACATGTGCAGTCACGCCAAACTAATGTCCCTGTTACTCATTCCAGACTGCTTTACCTCTGTATCTGGAAGCGAGTATCGCACTTCATCACAGGTCCTCTGGAATTGATGTTGGTCACTACAGTGGTCAGAATTCACAAGTCCTTTAGAGTTGTTTGTCTTTGCCATATTCCTGTCACCATAAAACTTGTTCTTCACTTCACTCTCCGTCAGTTCATACAAGTCTTACCATGTTTCTCTAAAACCATTTCCATCATAAATTCAAGGGGCAGCTAGGTGACCCAATGGATAGAGCGATGGACCTCGAGTCAGAAACTCCTGAATTCAAATCTAGTCAGGCAGTTTCTGTTTGACGCCAAACAAGTCACTTAGCCCCTTTTGGTCTGAGCTGTAAGATGGAGATACTAGTATCTACCTTCCAGAATTGTTGTGGAGAACAGGTGAGATATTGTTAAATCTTTTGTGTAGTTCCTAGCGCATATAAAGCGTTAGTTATTATTTTTTACAGTACATGAGTATTCCATTATATTTATATACCACAACTTATTCAACCATTCCCAATTGATGGGCACCCTTTCAGAGTTCCAAGCTTTGCTGTCTCAAAAAGCTACATTTTTGTACATCCTTATTCAGAACTTGTTTTACTTAGTAGTAAGCCTTCCTTTAAATTCCTCTCACTCTAATTCCTCCTTCTCCCTTCTCTTTTTCTCAGTTCTGTTTCTCTGTTGAATGAAATGTAATTTTGTACCTATGTCTGTGTGTGTATTTTATCCTGCCTTGAGCAGATGAGGTGAGAATAAGATTCAAGTGTCATCTCCCCTCCCTTTCAATCCACTCCATGTTTGTACAGATATCTGCTTGCATATCCTGATTATGTGAGATAATTTTACCTAACCATCCTTTCTCTGCACTGTTCCCTTCCTTCCCCAAGTTGTTTCATTCTCTTTCTTCTTATCAAGACATAAAACCATTTTCAGATTAGACTCCCTCTATGACTCCAGATGATAGGGTTCAGAGAACATAAATATCATCTCTTCATATTCAAATGTAAGCAGTTATTCTATGTTTTTTAGTCCCTTATAATTGTTCATTTATACCTTTTTATGTTCTTCTTGAATCCTATGTCTAAATTTTAATGTTTCTACATAGTTCTGATTTTTCTTTTTAAATCAGGAATACTTAGAAGTCCTCTATTTCATTAAAGATTCATTTTTGCTGGTTAAATTATTCTTGACTGTAAGCTTTTGCTTTTGATAGTGTCAAATTCAAAGTCTCCTGCTCCCTAATAGTAGTGGCTGCTAAATCATGCATAATTCTAACTATGGTTCCACAGTACTTGAAATCTTTCTTTCTGCTGCTTACAATATTTTTCTTTGACTTGGAAGCTCTAGATTTTGGATATGATGTCCCTGGGAGTTTTCATTTTGGGGTTTCTTTTAGGAGGTGGCTGGGTGGATTGCTTCTATTTCCACTTTGCTTACTAGTTCTAAAATAACTGGGCAATTTTCTTGTAAGATTTTTTGATACATGATGTCGAGGGTCTTTTTTAGGTCATGACTTTCAGGTAGTCCAATGTTTCTTGACTTTTTTCTCCTTAATCTATTTTCCAGATCAGTCATTTTTGCTAAGAAATATAAAATAAGAAATAAAAATGTAAAACATCTTTTCTATTTTCAGTCTTTTGACTTTGTTTTAGTATTTCTTGCAATCACTGGATTTTATTTGATTTGTTTTGATTTTTAAGGTGTTTTTTCACTTGGAAAATATTTTGCACCCAAACTGTTAATTCCCTTTCCAATTCTATCTTGCATAGCACTCATTTCTTTTCCAAAATTTTCTTCAAGTGCTCTTACTTAATTTATAAAGACATTTAAAACATGAAAAAAAAAGCTCTTGTTTCATTTCTCCTAGGAATTCTAGGAAATCTTAGGAAATTTGTTCCTAAGATATATGTTTTTTTTTTTCAGAACTTTGCTTGTAAACATTTTGGAGTCATTCTCTTCTGGGTTTGTGTCTTGAATCATTGTCACTATCATAGCTTTTTTTTTTAATAATAAAATTTACTATTGTATATTGTATATAATTATTTACTATTGTATATTGTATATCTAGCCTATCTCACTGATCCACCATTATATTTTTTAGTTAGTAAAACTAGATAGTTTTGATAATTACTGCCTTATAATACAGTTTAAGACCTGGCACTGCTAGACCACTTTCCTTTACATTTCCCTTCCACCCCCACCCCCACCCCCCAGTTAATTTCTTTACTATTTTTTACCTTTGTTCTAACAAATGACTTTTATTATTTTTTTCTAGATCATTAAAATTTTTTGTAATTAAATTGGGATGACACTAAATAAATAGATTAATTTAGATAGAATTGTCATTTTTATTATATTAGCTCACCTACCCATCAGCAATTAATATTTCTCAAATTATTTAAATCTGACTTTATTTGCATAAAAAGTATTTTATAATTATGTTTATATAATTTCTGAGTTTGTCTTGGCAAGTATACTGTCAGGTATTTTATATTGTTTATGATGATGCAGTAGATAGAATTCTGGGGCTGTAGTTAGGAAGACAAGTTCAAATCTGGACTTAGGCACTCATCAGCTGTCTGACTTGGTAAGTCAATTTTCTTATCTATAAAGCTGGAGAATGAAATAGCAAACCTCTCCAGTATCTTTTCTGAGAAGTCAATTTTCTTATCTATAAAGCTGGAGAATGAAATAGCAAACCTCTCCAGTATCTTTTCTGAGAAAACCCCAAATACGGTCACAAAAAAGTCAGATACAACTTAACAATAACAACAATAACAGCAATAACAACACAGTTATTTTAATTGAGTTATCTCTTACTATTTCTTCTTTCAGGGCTTTGTTGATGATATGTAGAAATGGAATTTATATGAGTTCATTTTATACTCTGCTACTTTGTTAAAATTATTAATGTTTCAATTAGTTTTTGACTTATTACTTCCTTGCACATTGATACCTTCAATTTCTTTTTCTTCTCTTATTATTAGTTAACATTTCTATAATAAAATTGAATAATAGTGGTGATAATGGGCATCCTTGTTTTGTTTTTTTAATAGTGTTTTATTTTTGTAAGATTTTGAATTCCAGTTTTTTTCTCTTTCCCTCTTACCTCTTCCCTCCCCAAGAAGCAAGCAATCTGATATAGATTATTTTTCAATAATTTAAAACATATTTCCATATTAGTCATGTTGTGAAAGAAAAATCAGAACAAAAGGGAAAAATCATATAGAAAGAAAAAGCAAACAATAACCCAAAAAAGTTACAATGCTTTGAACTACATTCAATCTCTATAGTTCTCCTTCTGGGCGCAGATGGCATTTTCCATCTAAAATCTATTGGAATTGTCCCACATCATTGCATAGCTGAGAAGAGCTAATTATCATATATGATCATCACATAATCTTGCTGTTACTGTGTATAATGCTCTCCTTGTTCTGCTCACTTTATTCAGTAATTAATGTATGTCTTTCCAGGCTTTTCTGAAATCAGCCTGTTCATCATTTCTTATAGAATAATATTCCATTACATTCATATACCATAACTTATTCGACCATCCCCCAATTAATGGACATAGCCTCAATTTCTTTTTTAAATAGTTTTTTATTATCAAAATATATGCAGAGATAGTTCTCAACAACCATCCTTGCAAAACTTTGAATTCCAAATTTTTCTCCCTCCCTTCTTCCCACCCCCTTCCCTCCCCTAGACAGCAAGTAATCCAATATATGTTAAACATGTACAATTCTTCTATACATATTTTCACATTTATCATGCTGCACAAGAAAAATCAGATCCAAAAGGAAATAATGAGAAAGAAAACAAAAAGTAAGCAAACAATAACAAAAAAGGTGAAAATGCTATGTTGTGATCCACACTTAGTTCCCATTATCCTCTCTCTGGATGCAGATGGCTCTCTTCCTCACCAGACCATTGGAACTGGTTTGAAACATCTCATTGTTGAAGAGAACCATGTCTATCAGAATTGATCATCATATAGTATTGTTGCTGTGTATAATGTTCTCCTGGTTCTGCTGATTTTACTCAGCATCAATTCATGCAAGTCTCTCCAGGCCTCTCTGAAATCATACTGCTGGTCGTTTCTTTTCTTTCTTTCTTTTTTTTTTTTAATTTTCTAATTTAATTTATCTTTTATTAAAGCTTTTTATTTACAAAACATGGATAGATAATTTTTCAACATTGACCCTTGCAAAGCCTTCTGTTCCAAATTATCCCCTCCTTAACCCCAGCCCCACCCCTAGATGGCAGATAGTACAATACATGGTAATGTTAAAGTATATGTTAAAATCAATAAATGTATACATATTTATACATATATGTATGCTATGTATACATATCTTGTTGAACAACAAAAATCACATCAAGAAGAAAAAAAAATATGAGAAAGAAAACAAAATGAAAGCAAAAAACAACAGAGAGTGAGAATGCTATGTTGTGGGCTATGCTCAGTTCCCACAGTCCTCTCTCTGGGTGTAGATGGCTCTCTTGATCACCAGTTCCAATTGGTTTGAATCATCTTATTGTTGAAGACAGCCATGCCCATTAGACTTGGTCATCATATAATACTGTTGTTGCTGTGTACGATTTCCTGATTTTGCTCATTTCACTTAGCAGCAACTGATGTAAGTCTCTCCAGGTCTCTTTGAAATCATCCTGCTAATCATTTTTGTAGAACAATATTTCTCCATTACATTCATATACCATAATTTATTCAGCCATTCTTCAATTGATGGGCATCCACTCGGTTGCCAGTTTCTTGCCACTACAAAAAGGGCTGCCACAAACATTTTTGCACATGTGGGGCCCTTTCCCTTTTTTTTGTTATTAATTAAAAGCTTTTTATTTACAAAACATGAAAGTGATTTTTCTACATTGACCTTTGCAAAACTTTTTTTGTTCCAAGCTTTTCCCCTCCTTCCCCCCAGCCCCCACCCCTAGATGACAGGT
>JAJPUD010029427.1:0-13897 GCA_023553655.1 Myrmecobius fasciatus
AGTACAGCTCTGTTTCCAGGGTAGGGGGTGCTTTATTCCAATCTTTTCTTTACTGGTTACTATTAGGAGTGATCAATTCCACTGTTGCTGTAAAATCTAGTGTGCTCAAGTAACAGTGTGCTCAATGCCAACAAAGAAACCTCCTGTGAGCTAATGCCTCCAGAAACTCCTACTGTTACCATTCACACTCTTGGTATATTGGTTTCCCAAGGCCCTCTCATCCTACTTACAAACCTTTCTTGCCAACTTTCCAAATCATCTTTGGTGTCTCTGGGCTGAGAGCTCTAAAAATTGCCAGTGCTATTGCTGATTCAGAGGTCTGTTAGCCCCTTTCTGCTTTGCTGGGGGGATAGGGCTGGGCCTGGAGTTGTAGTTCTTGTGCTGAACCCTCTGCTCTTTTTATAATGTAGGTGATATATCTCATTTGATTCTGACTATAACTTCATGATATTTAAATGGTTTCTTTCCGGCTACTTGAAATATAGAAACCCGATGAGGAAGTCTAGCTAAATTACTTCTGAGCACATGAATCATCTTTCAGAAACCACAAAATTAAATGGTCTTATATGTATTTCTCTCTCTTTTTTTTAGTTTGCAAGCTCCATAAGTATAGGGATTATTTCACTTTTGTTAATATGTTTATTTTGTGACATAATATTTACATACTTGATAATTGATTGTTTAATCCTCAGATGATTGTCATATAGTCTCTTCCTGAGACCAATCAAGTATAATTAGTTTTTCTAGACTATTCTGACAAAAACTTTAACAACAAAGTTCATTTTTGCCTTATATAATGAATCATCATAGTAGCATTGTAGTGGAGATGAAAGTAAATTACTAAAAACAAATTTTGTATGACCTTTGCTTGACTCAGTTGGAGATGGAATGACACTTCCATCCTACTCTACTTCTTCTATTATGAGTATGTTGTATTTCTACTTTCCTAAGATCATCAGGTATGCAATTATTGGAAGAGAACTTTAATATTATTTAATTACCTTTTCCATTTTGGGGATGAAAAAAAAAAACAACCACAAAGATGGTGACTTTGCCCAGAATACAGAGTTAGTAAGTGATAGTTTGAATTAAAACTCAGAATAATACATCAGTCTTACAATTTATAGTCCCCTTCATAGGATTACATTCAAATTGTAAATGACTTTAGTCTAACCACCTCATTTTATAAATGAAGAACTAATGTCTTTCTAGAGAAAGATACTTACATTGCTGCTATGACATGATCTTGTCATTTCATGGTGAAAAAAAAAAGAACAAGAATGTCTTTTGAACAATTAAATGTTTTAGGAAAGGCAACATAGTTTTGAGTAAGGCTGATTAGTGGTGTGACCAGGGCCAGGTCATTTAACATATTTGTGATTCATTTTGAAAGTGAGGAGATTGGACTAGGTAATTCTAAACTAATGAATGTAAATTGGTATTATATTTACATTTATGTTATTTATTTTAAAATTTTAGTACTTTTCCTTTCTACTATATTTTTCAAACAAACTTTCTTGCTTATGTGAACATTAAAAATAATCAAGGAGCAATTGTCAATTGCTTTTTTCATTTATTCTCTTTTTCTCACCAAGGTAAAAAGTTTCTTAAAAACCTCTTACAAAAATGTTCTACATATGATATTTCCAATCTATGTCTCATTTATCTCACTGCATACTTCATTTTATAGGACTTGTTCATAAAAACAAAGAAATCCACATATATTTTTAGATAGAACCTATGAAGATTCATCATTCTTGGTGAGCTGTTATGAAAATTGCTTTGATTAGACAAAACTACTCAATTGATCAATCACTGTCAATCAGACCTCTCCTTGCTATAGAGTGAAAACAACTTATTGCAAAGTCTTTTGCATTTTGGAGAATGGCTCTAGATATAGCAATGTAATTATTCAAAAAGAGACTATTTTTAACTTAATTTAGTTCATCAGATGACTCATAAAGTTGTTGAGTGATTGGTAAAATAATACATTTTACTGCAACAGAGAAAATATTTCTTATCAGTGATGGTTGTAGAAGTATTTAATTGTTTTACATTCTAGGAGACTCTTGAATAGATTTTTCTGCATATTATTTGTTGTTTCAGCTGTTCAAATGACCTCTTTGTTTTTCTTTCTCATATCCCACACTGACAAATACACCATTTATAAGCTGTAGTCAGTCAATATTGCTTATATCTGTCTTTAATAAACTTGGAACTTAAGTATTTGTGGAATGCATTATTATTCTAATGAATAAATAATTCATTATTTCAACTTTTAAAAGCATAATGGGAAAGATCTACAAAAAGCCAAATCAACAAATAAACCTGAGTATTAGTTATAGACAGAAGTTTGAGTATCTAACCAAAGAGTATAACTGTTATACTCTGACAACCTAGTTGAAACTATTGATTTTCTTGAACAAAATTTAGATTATCCATAATGAGATGTCTAGAGCTGGTCTTTTAAAGCTGTCAAGTTTCCAAAATATTCTTTTGCAATCCAAAATTACTTAACATAAAACAACATCTCCAACATTTAACATTGTATTGAATATTTTATTCTATGAATAAACAAGAGCAATTATCTATTCACTTTTGTAAATCACCCACTTTTCTGGGGTTAGTAAGTCATTAAATATTTACTAATCATTTGCCATGTATTAGAACTGTACTTAATGTACTAGTACACTGTACTAAGAGCTGGGGATACAAAGAAAGATAGCTAGATTCTGCAACAGAAAGAATACAAAACATGGAATCAGGCATATCTGAAATTTAAATCCAGCTTCACCCACTAATAATGTGATCCTAGTTAATTCGTGAATCTCTGACCCTACTTGGAAAATGAAGGAAATAAATAGAATTTATTTTCCAGTGTTATTGTCAGAATAAAATAATATTGTAAATTTTCTTGAAAAATTTAAACACATATGCATAGACATATATGTATACATACATGTATTCTAACAGCTAAAACCAAGGATAATTGTGGTAAAAGAGATCCACAGAATAGATCAAGGGAAAACCCTACGAGCTTGGTGAGGGCCAAGAAAGTCCATTTGTCTAATGTGGAATCTAAACTAATTTGGAAGCAAACCAGGGAGACCAATAGGAGGAAACAAGGAGATTATTCTAGTCATAAGGAAAAGTCAGCCCCTATTCCAAAACTAGGAAACTGAGCCTATATCCCAAAGAGATCTTGAAAGAGGGAAAATGACCCACATTTGCAAAAATGTTTGTGGCAGCCCTTTTGTAGTGGCAAGAAACTAGAAACTGAGTGTATGCTAATCAGTTGGAGAATGGCTAAATAATTTATGGTATATGAATGTTATGGAATATTATTGTCCTACAAGAAAGGATCAGCAGGATGATTTTATTTTTTTTTTCTATTAAAAGCTTTTTATTTAAGGAACATATGAGTGATTTTTCTACATTGACCTTTGCAAAACTTTTTTTTTGTTCCAAGCTTTCCCCCTCCTTCCCCTTCCCCCCACCCCTAGATGACAGGTAATCTAATACATGCTAAATATGTTAAATTATATGATGAATCCAATATATGTATATATATACATATATGTGTATATATGTGTATATGTGTATATATGCATATATATGTGTATATATGCATATATACACATGTATATATGCATATATACACATATATACATGCATATATACACACACACATATATATACATATATACACTATATATGTATATATATATATGTATATATATACATACAGTAATCTTACTGCACAAGAAACATCAGATCTAGAAAGAGGAAAAAAAAAAGAAAAACAACGAAAGAATGAAAACAAAATGCAAGGAAATATTCACAGAAAGCATTAAAATTCTGTGTTGTGGTCCACACTCAGTTCCCTCAGGCCTCTCTCTGCATGTATATGACTATCTTCATCGCTGAACAATAGGAACTGGTTTGAATCACATCACTGTTGAAGAACCATGTCCATCAGAATTGATCATCATATAGTCTTGTTGTTGCCGTGTATAATGATCTCCTGGTTCTGCTCAATTCCCTGAACATAGGTTCATGCAAGTCTCTCCAGGACTCTCTGAAATCATCCTGCTGGTCGTTTCTTACAGAGCAATAATATTCCATAATATTCATATACCAGAATTTATTCAGCCATTCTCCAATTGATGGGCATCCTTTCAGCTTCCAGTTTCTTGCCACTACAAAAAGGGCTACCACAAACATTTTTGCACATGTGGGTCCCTTTCCCTCCTTTAAGATCTCTTTGGGAAATAGGCCCCCAGTAGAAACACCAGCAGGATGATTTTAGAAAGGCCTGGAGAAACTTACATGAAGTGATGCTAGGTGAAATGAGCAGAACCAACAAATCATTGTACATGCCAATAGTAATATTATATGATGATCAATTCTGATAAACGTGATTCTTTCCAACAATGAGTTGAATAATAACAGTTCCAATGATCTTGTGAGGAAAGGAGTCATCTATATCCAGAGAGAGGAACGTGGGAACTTAGTGTGGATCACAACATAACATTCTCACTCTTTTTGTTGTTGTTCTCTTGCATTTTGTTTTCTTCCTCATTTTCTTTCCTTTTTGGTCTGATTTTTCTTATGCAGCAAGATAATTGTATGTATATGTTTACATATATTGGATTTAACATGTTTTAACATGTAAAAACAGAAAATGAGCAGTGACAGTAAAAAAAAAAAAGATAAATTTCAATTTTGCTTTGTTCATAGAGCACATCTTCTTTGATGAGAATACGCCATGCCAAGTAGTTTTGTGCCATTGTCTCCCTTGTCACAAATCAGTTCCAAAGTTTTTCAGCAAGAGTTTGAAAGGATCCTTGTATCACTTCTTCAGAATACCATGAAAGCATTTGCCTTTTGTGAGTTCTTTATAAAATAGTTTTTTTAGACAACTGTACATTTGACATTCAAAAATTGTGGCACCAAGTAGTTGAGAATAACCATACTTGGCCCATAAATAGTCTTTCAGGCAATCACAAAAGTACTTTGAATAGTTACTATCATTGTAAAATTGAATTTCATTTGCTTTCTTACCAAGCCAAAATCATGCATCCCTTCATTTTACTTGTTTGTTGTGAGGATTCCTGATGTGATCAAAGAAAAAGTTATGAAGGCCATAGAGACCCTAATCATCAATATGCCAAAAAAGACAAGTCTCCCGTTCTGTGTGAGTTTAATTATAGAGTAGACACAGAGTGCAAAACACAACCAGTACTCCTTGGGAGGAATGAAGTTGGAAACAGCAACAACAATGGTCACTTACTACCAAAGAATTTTTGTGACCTTATCACCTACACTATCTTTTGTTTACTTAAGAGCAATAAAATTCTATGGATGCACTCTTACAACAAATATTGGCATTAATATATGATGCCTTTTTAAGGAGAAGGGAATGAGAGAATGATGAAAACAATGTGTGGTAAAAAGTTCTAGAATTATCATAAACATCTACTCCTCAAGCTAAATATTCACATTGAACAACAGAGCCCCAAAATAAAATGAAGACCAGAAGATTTAATGTCAACATATTAGAGTACTTGTTGGAGAGGAAGCAATTCATTGCTAACTTGGAGGGAAAATTGAGCCAACACATAGTTGATATCAGTAGAGCAGAAAAGGAATAGGCAGCATTCAAAGATTTGATGTATAGCAAAACATTTACTCATCTACAACAGAATACTCATAAACAGCAAGACTAGTTTGATGAAAATGATGATGAAATACAGAAGTTTCTAAATAAAAAAAAATGAGAATCTGTGTCTTTAAAAAGTAGCATTTAATTCCAAGAAAAGTAAACTACATGTAAAATTGAATATCTAAGTTACTGGGAAGATGATGATGTCTTCCTATGAAGAAAGTAGAGAAAAGGGGAAGGTTTGAGGGAAAGATGAGTTCTCTTGTGTAAATGTCATCTGTTGGCTTTGGGAACACAAGTTCAAAATTTTCATAAGGCATTGGTAGAACCATTGGTAATGAAGAACCAAGGTTCTTAAATATCCCCTTCCATCTCCAATTTAGTCTAACACCACACTGTATTACCAAATTGTCATTCAAAATGATAAAATATTTGAAAGACTAACTCCAATATAATGTTTCCATCATGAATCTCATTTTGTGTAAATTAATTTAATTATAATGTGACAATTCAAATAATTGAGTTTTTTCAACTTCTAATATCATTTGCCATCACTTTACTTCAGATAGGAAATCACATCTGAAGATAAATACCCATAATGGAAGATAAAGTTATTGTCAGACACTGCCACTGCCTAAGCAATGATCAAACTTAATTATAAATCAAAGTTATTTATAAACACAATCATTATACTTCTCTAAAGGAGAGACTTTCTAATAAAACAAAAAAATTCATATTTATGAAACACTTTCAGATTTGTAAAGGACTTTACCTACATCACCCCATTTTTACATTTATCCTGTGAGGTAGGGTGATATTATTATCTTTATTTTATGGTGAAGAAAATGAGAATTAGAGAGTTAGTTATTTATCTAGTGTCACACAACTAGTTAATGTCTGAAGTAGGTTTTAAAGTTCTGGTTTCTTTACCCCAAGGTCACTCTATTACCTTAAATCAAGCACAATTATCCCAAACTGTCTCTAATATGAAGATACCACTCCTTATAATTCATTCAGTGACATTGGTAGGGAGTAAAGAGGAGGAGACCAAAACTATAAAATTATGGTTATTATTCCTCACCCCATCACTAATTCTTATCCAATACTTATCTAAATGCCTTGAATAAAGTAGGCACTTGAAAACAATTTCAATTGAATAGAATGACCTAAAACAAAACAAAAATAGAATGACCAGTGACTTTAGAATTTTTTTGTTTTGTTTTGTTTTTTGCTTGAACTAACCCTGGGTACTTCTGAAGCTGTCTGGCAGCTTTGTTTCCCAAATTGTAATTCCAGAGTAGAGAGGAGAACTGGAGGTCAGTCATAAGAGAACAGGAACCCTAAGTATAGCACTTACTGTTGCAGGGAGCAAAGGGATACATGCTGGGTACGTACCAGAGCACAGACGAACAGAACAATAAACACACATCTCTCAGAATCAAATGACACTGGAAGCACCAAAAGCTTGTATACCTCTCGCAAGTAGCTCTGAAAACAGCAGTATGAAAAAGGATGAAGCTTGGGAAAATGTCTCCAAATTCCTAGATAAGCAGAATTCAACTTTAACTTTATGTTTAAAGTAAAAAAAAAAATGGAAAAAATGAGTAAAAACAGGAAAAATAGTTTTACTATTAAAAGCTAATGATGTGGCAAAAAACAAGATGTAAGTTCAGAAAAACACAACAAAGTAAAAACAGCTACAAAAATAATGCCTCAAAGAAAAATGCTAACTGGAACCAAATTAAACAAGAATTGTTGAGAGTTAAAGGAAGAGCTGAGTAGTAGAGAAAAGTTGGAAAAAGTAGCAAGCATATGCAAAAAAAAAATTGAAAAATAATTAACAGCTTGGTAAAAAAAGGCACAAAATTATTAGAGGAAAACCACATTAAAATATGTGGCAAAATAATAAAAGATAATCACTGAAGAAAATGAACTTCTTAAAAAAGCAAAATTAGCCAAATAAAAAAAAAAGGATTTAAATAAAACTAAAGAAAAAATTCTTTAAAATTAGAATGGGTTCATGCTCCATTTAATAAATTGCTAAAGGATATGAATAGGGAGTTTTCCAATGAAGATATCTAAACAATTGATAGTCATATAAAAGTGCTCAAAATTACTATTGATTAAAGAAATACAGATTAAAACAACTTTGAGATATCATTTTCACCCACATAATAGAAAATAAGAAATGATGAAAGGGGAATGTGAGAAATGTTGGAGACAATATGGAAAAATTGGGATACTAATTTATTGTAAGTGGAATTTTTAAAACAATCCAACTATTTAGGAGAACATTCTCAAATTCTAACCAAATTAAAAAATTAAACTATCTATACCCTTTTAAAATTGAATTGATTTAGTGTTTCATTTCCCATCAATTATAAGAAAAAATTATTTTTAGCATTTTTTAAACATTGAGTTACAAATTCTTCCCCCTCCTTTCCTTTCTTTTCCCCTCATTGAGAAGGTAAGCAATTTGATACTAGTTATATACGTGTAGTCATGCAAAACATTTCCATAGTAGTCATGTTGTGAAGGAAAACATAAACCAGAAAAAACCCTCAAGAAAATATTTTTTAAATTATGCAAAAAAATTAAGAAAACTCTGAAGGACTTATGATGAAAATGCTTTCCATATATAGAAAAAATAAATTATATTTGAATATAAATTGAAACATACAATTTTTCTTTTTTTTTACATTTTTTGATGTGGTATATTAAACAGTAGATTATTACAGTTACTACTGTCTTGTGTACCTAACCTATTCCACTGATCTACCTAGTTCTTAGCTACTACTAAATAGTTTTAATGATTGCCACTTAATAACATACTTTTAGATCTGATATAGCTAGACTACCTTGACTATTATTAATTCTCCTGATAGTCTTGATCTTTTGTTATTACAGGTGAATTTTGTTATTATTTGTTTTGGTTCTATAAAATCCAATTTGATTGGAATTTCAATGAATAAATAAATTAGGCATGATTGTCATTTTCATTAATTAACTTAGCCTACCAATGAGCAATTGAAATTTTTTTTTCAGTTTCTTACATCTGACTTTGTGTGGAAAACATTGTTTATAATTGTTTTGATATATTTTCTGGTTTTGTTTTGGTAGGTAGACTCCCAAATATTTTATATTGTCTACACTTATTAGAAATGGAATTTCTCTTCTCATCTCTTGCTGCCAGTCTTTATTATTAACATATAGAAATGCTGATGATTTATGTGGCCTAATGTGATTCTCTAGGGTTCTCTAAGAATACTATCATATTAACTGCAAAGAGTGATAGTTTTGTTTCCTTGTTGCCTATTCTAATTCCTTCAATTTTTTTCTCCTCATTGATAAAGTTGAAATTTTAAGTATAATATTGAATAATAGTGGTGATATAGGGCATTATTGTTTCACCTCTGAGCTTGTTTGGGATGCTTCTAACTTATCCCCATTACTTATAATGCTTGTTGATTATTTTAGGTAGATTTTGCTTGTCATTTTAAGAGAAATTTCATTTATTTATATGTTTATTTGAGAAAAAATTTTCCCCTGAATCTATTGAGATAATTGTATGATTTATTAGTTTTGTTGTTGATATGGTTAATTATGTTGATAGATTTTTTTGAACCAGCCCTGAATTCCTGGAATAAATCCTGTTTGATCATAGCAGACAAAGACAAGAATAGAACTCAAACCCTGAGGTCATGAAAGGCAAATCAACTGCAGATGAAGTCCTAAAGTGTGATATGAGTTGGTTCCCATCTCACAGGATTCTCTTGGAAGAATTCAAAAAGGATCTTAAAAGAAAGTTAGAAGAAAAATGGGGAAAAGAAATGAAAACTTTGCAGGAGTGTTTGGAAAAGGAAACACAGAAATTATATAAAGAAAACTTCTTACAAAATAGATTTAGTATAATGGAAAAACCATATAACTCCTTACAAAATAGATTTGACAAAATGGAAAAAGAAACAAATCTTTAAAAAGCAGAATTTGTAAAATGGGGAAAAAGTCCATTGTACAAAACAACTCATTTAAAAATTTAATTGACCAAATGCAAAAGGAGTTAAAAAAGCTAATTGAAGGAAATAATTCACTGAAATTAGAATTGAAAAATGTAAGTGAAGGACTCAATAAGACTTCAAGAACCAGTCATCCAAACAAAAAAGAAGAAAATAGACAAAAATGTAAAATACCTCAATGGAAAAACAACTGACTTAGAATATAGATCTAGGAGAGATAATTAAACATTATTGGACTTCCTGAAAATCCTGGTGAAAAAGAGAGCTAGACATCATCTTTCAAGAAATCAAGGAAAATTGCCCTGATGTCCTAGAACCAGAGGGTAAAAAAAGCTATTGAAATCACTTCCTGAAAGAGATCCCAAAAAGAAGACTTCAAGGAATATCATAGCTAAATTTCAGAATGATGAGATCAAGGAGAAAATAATGCAAGAAGCCAGAAAGAAACAATTCAAATATTGAGGAGTCACAATCAAGATTACCCAGGATCTATCAGCTTCTACTTTAAAGGATGAAAGGCCCCGGAATCTGATATTATGAAAGGCAAAGTAACTGGGATTGCAGTGAAGAATCAATTATCCAGCAAAATTGAGCATTATTTTTCAGGGAAAATGATGGGCATTGAATGATACAGATGCATTTCATTTATTTCTCATGAAAGGACCAGAGCTGAAGAGAAAACTTGATTCTCAGGTAAAGAACTCAAGAGATGTATAAAAAGGTAATAAGGAAAGGAAAAACAGCTGTTTCTTTTAAAACTTAAAAAAGCTTGCATGACTATAGAGGAAGATGATATATTTAACTCTTGAGAATGCTATCTCTGTTATGGGTATACTTAGAGGGTGCAGGTATAATTTTATTTTATTGTGGTGATATAAAAAAGAAACTAGAGTTGGAAAGGGAGTTTGATTGGAAGAAGGGGAAAAATATTTAAAATGGGGTAAATTACACCTCATGAAGAAGCACAGAAGACCTATTTCAATTGAGGGAAAGAAGGGAAGGAGATGAAGACTGGCTGAATTTTATTCTCACCATATTTCGCTCAAAGAGAGAATATCAGACATATTTAGCTTCACAGAGAAACTTATCTCACCATACAGGGAAGTAAGAGGAGAAAGGGGAAAGAGAAGAGGGAGGCTAATAGAAAAGAGAACAGAAGTAGTAGAAGAAAAGATAAGAAAGGGGGAAGGGCTCTAAAAGGGGAGGGCTATTTGAGGGAGGTGCTGATCAGAAGCAAAATACAGGAAAGGAGGGAAAGGAGGAAAATAAAGACAAAAGTGTAACTTGGGTAAAATAAGATCCTGGGAAATATAGAATGAATGATTTTAAAATATGAATGTGAATGGGATGAACCTGCCCATAATACAGAAGCAGATAGCATATGGCATTAAAAGCCAGAATTCTACAATATGTTGTTTATAAGAAACACATTTAAAGCAGAGTGATACATACAAAGTAAAGGTAAATGGTTCAACTGAAGTAAAAAAAAAAAAGCAAGGATAGCAATCATTATCTCAGATCAAGCAAAAGCAAAAATAGATGTAATTAAAAGAGATAAGGAATGAAAATGCATGATGGTAAAGTGTACCATATACAATGAAGTAATATCAATACTAAACATCTGTGCACCAAGTGGCATCCAAATTCCTAGAGGAGAAGTTAAGAAAGCTGCAATAAGAAATAGACAGCAAAAATATACCAGTGGGGGTGCTCAACTTTCCTCTATCAAAACTTGATAAATTGAACCACAAAATAAATAAGAAAGAAGGCAAGAAGGTAAATAGAATTTTAGAAAAGTAAGGTATGATAGAACTTGGAGAAAATTGAATGGAGACAAAAAGCCGTATACTTTTTTCTCAGTGGTTCATGGAACCTATGAAAAAAAAAAATGACCATAAAACCCTCAAAGTCAAATACAGAAAGACAGAAATAGTAAATTCATTTTTTTTCAGATTATGATGCAATAAGAATCCTATATAATAAAGGCCCAGGGGAAAAGAGACCAAAAATTAATTGCAAACTAAATAATCTGGATCATAGAAATACAAATTAAAACAACTCAGATATCACTACACACATGTCAGATTGGCTAAGGTGACAGGAAAATATAATGATGAATGTTGGAGGGAATGTGGGAAAACCGGGACATTGATACATTGTTAGTGGAACTGTGAATGGATCCAACCATTCTGGAGAACAGTTTGAAACTATGCTCAAAAACTTACCAAACTCTGCATACCCTTTGACCTATCAGTGTTTCTACTGGGCCTATATCCCAAAGAGATTTTAAAAGAGGGAATTGGAGAATGGCTGAATAAATTATGGTATATGAATGTTATGGAATATTATTGTTCTGTAAGAAACGACTGGCAGGGTGATTTCAGAGACCCCTGGAGAGACTTGCATGAACTGCTAAGTGAAATGAGCAGAACCAAAAGATAATTATATACCATGACAACAAGACTGTACAATGACCAATTCTGATGGACGTGGCTGTCTTCAACAAGGAGATGTTTCAAACCATTTCCAATTGTTCAGTGATGAAGAAAGTCATCTATACCTAGAGAGAGGTCTGTGGGGTCTGAGTGTTGACCACAATATAGCATTTTCATGCTTTTGGTTGATGTTTACTTGCATTTTGTTTTCCTTCTCAGGGTTTTTTTTCTAGATCCTATTTTTCTTGTGCAGCAAAATAACTGCATAAATATGCATACATTTATTGGATTTGTCACATATTTTAACATAGTTCACATATATTGGATTACCTGACATCTACCTGGAACAGAAAGTTTTACAAGGATCAGTGTTGAAAAATTACCCATGAATATGTTTTGCAAATAAAAAGCTTTAATAAAAAATAAATTAAATAATCTAATCCTAAAGAATGAGTGGGTGAAACAATAAACAAAAGACAAAATTGATTATTTCATCCGAGAAAAAAGACAATAATGAAACAATATACCAAAATTTATGAGATGCAGCCAAAGCAGTTTTTAGAGAAAGATTTATATCTTTAGATGCTTACTTGTATAAAATAAAGAAAAGATCAATGAATTGGGCATAAAATTAAAAAGTTAGAAAAAGAACAAATTAAACTCTGCCAATTAAATAAAATTTTCAAATTTTGAAAATAAAACAGGAGATTAATAAAATTGAAAATAAAAAAAATATTTAACTAATAAAAATAAGAGCTGGTTTTGTAAACAAAACAACTAAATATGTAAACATTTAATTTGATTGGCTTTTTTTTTTTTTTTTTTTTTTTTTTTTTTTTTTTTTTTTTTTAGGGTAAATTTTCTACCAATGATGAGGAAATTAGATCAATAATTAAGGGCTATTATGCCCAACTATGCCAGTAAATATGATAACCTAAGTAAAATGGATTAATATTTACAAAAATATAGATGGCCTATATTAGTTTAAATAGTCCCATTTCAGAAAAATAAATTGAACAAGCTATTAATCAACTCCCTAAGAAAAATATCCACAGCCTGATGGATTTACATGTGAATTCTACCAAACATTTAAAGAACAATTAATTCCAATACTATGCAAAACTACTATGCAAAAATAGTGAAAGAAGGAATCCTACTGAATCCTTGTTTGAGACAAAGTGCTTATACCTAATCCAGGTAGGATCAAAACAGAGAAAAAAAATTATAGACTAATTTCCCTAATAAATATTGATGAAAAACTTAAATGAAGCATTAACAAAGAGATTACAATATTATCCCCAGGATAATGCACCATAACCAAGTAGGATTTATTCCAGGAGTACAGGACTTGTTCAGTATCAAGAAAAGTAAAAGCATAGGTATTGACCATACATTATGCTAAAAGGTACCATAGAAATGAATAAAAATACCACATTTTCATAGCAAGTGTCCCTGATTAAGGTCACGGTTAATAAATATAAGCTGACTCTCTCTCTCTCTCATACACACACACACACACACACACACACACACACACACACATACATATACTCAGCTTTTTAAAAATAAGAGCCAATCTTCCGGGGGTGGAGCCATGGTGGCGGAGATCAGACAGGAATCTCTGTAACCTCCTCTAACCTTCCCTCAAACCAACACCATATGAAACCTCTAGACTGATTTTGAAGCAAAAAATCCACAATATGTGGAGGACAACACGATTCTAGAAGAAGATACTCTGGAAGAACCTCAAAACAGGTCTGTTTTAATTGGGCAGGGGGGTG
>JAJPUD010029428.1:0-11541 GCA_023553655.1 Myrmecobius fasciatus
AGTGAATAAAGGGGAGGAGAAGGAAAGTAATGAAGGAAGGTAAAAAAGAAAAAGGAAGCAAGAGAGGAAGGAAGGGAGAGAGAGGAAGGAAGGAAGAAGGAAGGAAGGAGGGGAAAGGGAGAAATGCAGGGAGAAAGGAAGAGAAAAAGGAAGGGAGAAAGGAAGAGAGAAAGGAAGGCAGGAAAGACGGAAGCAAGGAAGGAAGAAAAAAGAAAGAAAGGAGGAAGGAAGGAAGGAAGCAAGCAAGCAAGGAAGGAAGGAAAGGAGGCCTTCTTCAAGTATAATGAATTTCTCATCAGAGTCCAGAGAGGTTACAAGAGCCAGGATGGATTTTGCAGGAATGGGTCAATGTGAACAGAAATTCTCATCATTAGAAGTTAATGCCTGATGCATAAGGGATTTCACCATCTTATCATTCCTGCCTCCCCTTTCTCGTGCCTGCTCCATAATTCCTATGTAGGATGGTAACTAAAGTGCTTAACAAGAATAATTAGCTAAAATAGGAGGCTTCAGGAATCTATTTTCCCTGGGCTTCTCCCTCTGTTGAGTAACTATTCTCTGATATCTGAATTGTATTGTCTTTGCCCCAGGGATGAAAATGGGTTATGTGTTGATTATGATAGCAGAGGGTGAGGAGGAACTGAATCACTGGATCAGTCAGTTAACCTCAGTTTGCTTCATCATTCAACTGTAATAATGGCACATACCTTCCAGAGGTGTTGTAAGGATCAATTGAAGTAATATTTAAGTGTTTAGCACAGTACCTGTCACATAGCAGGTGCTTAATAAATGCTTGTTTTCCTCCCTTTTGTCTTGTGATCCTGTTACTGTGTATCATTTATTTCTTTGCCTAGAATTGCTTCAATAACTCTTATATTTCCCATTCTTGAGCAGCCTTTTGTTTGCATCCAAGAGCTTCTGATGAGATCACAAATTTGGGAAAGAAGGCAATACAAATCAATCATAGAGGGTCAAAAATATCTTTTTAATGAAGTAGATCTAAATCCATTAAAAGCTCTGACTTGAGTCACTATGGTTATGATAAAGAGATGATGTTTAAGGAGAGAAACCAAGTGCCTGGCTGCTAATTCAAGGTTTCTTGAGATTTGAAGAGGTCATTGTGGGCCAAAGATTTAATCATCAATTTTGCAGGTGAAGATTGATCTTTCCAGTTCACATGTTGCAAGGAAGGGTGAGTAGGCTCTGAGGAATTGATGCATGTTAGTCAAGCTCTCAAGAGTTATGTTGATAAACTAGACTAATTTATTAAATTTGCTGATTTATTGTACAATGGGAAAGATATTTGGTAATACTGCTGGTATTGACCACCTGTATAGAACATTCCTAACTGGAAGGCAAGTAGCCTATGATAGAGACTATTTGGTGAGTATAAAGTCAAATAAAACATAGTTTTCTATTCTTAAAAATAGAATTACCCAGAATGTTAGCACTAGAAAAAAAAAAAAACCTTTGAGATCCAGTCTTATCCATTTCTCTCACAGATAAGAAAATTAAGAACCAGAATGGAGAAATGACTTCTATAGCTAACCTCAGTCACTTAATCCAGTATTTTTTCCCTTTAATTACATTGGTTCATGAAACTAGAGTAAATTTATCATAGGGTCATAGATCTAGACTCAGAAGAAATACGAGAGGTTGTATAGTGGAACTTATTACTGAGGTGAAGAGCCTAGGCAAAGATCACCTGGGTGGTAAGTAGCATTTGAAACCAGGTACTTTGATTCTAGTAATTCCTTTCCCTTCACCTCCATGATGATAAATTGTTCTTTTCCACTTTAGGAATATTTCTTCCCAAAATAATAAACATTACTCATCTGGAGTTGAAGCATTCTTTTTCCTGGAAAATTTTAAGAAACAAACTGACTAACCTCCAACAATCCTTTTTCATCATTCCTTTCCAACCAGTTCTATCATTGTCTTCAAGACCAATATAATATTCTATCTTGGAGCTAATTGTAGTCATTGATAGTAAGATGATCCATTTGATTGTGTGTCAGACCCTAAGTTGAAAGACCTGGGTTCAAATACAGCCTTAGACAACTTATCAAACTTACCAGTAGTGTGACCCTTAATTGCTGTGAACCTCAGTTTCTTCATCTATAAAATAAAGATAAAAATAGCATTGACTTCCCATAATTATTGTGAAAATAAATGAATTGATATCTATAAAGTGCTTTGCCAACCTTAAAAACACACACATATTCATACATATACAGCATATTTATGCATAATTTGTATGTGTGTATATAGTTTGTGCATGTATATATTACACATAGTATTTGTGTATGTGTGTATGATATATGTTTGTGAGTGTGTTTGTATAGCTAGTTCATTTTACAAGTAATTTGTGAAGAAGTACCTCAGGCTACTTGTCCAGATTTCAGAAGCACTCTGGAGATTTTTTTCAACCACACATCCCCACCTAGTGCACTAAATATTATTTAATAAATGCTTATTGACTAACAAACATTCATTTGTTTTAAAATATTTCATTGACCCATTTTAATTTTTATTATCCTCAGTAGAATCCTTATATTAAATAAATATAAAATTTCATACAACAAGTTAGCAGAATGGTAAAAATGTCTGCCCCGTTTTGTACCACTAGCCCACCACCTCTCAGAAGTCAATGATGGACCATTGAAGTAATCAGTTTTGAAGTCTTTCGTTTCAACCACACATTGATTGACAAACCACCTCTGAGAGTGAACTAATTCAGCACAGTGCTTACCTCACTCATTTTCCATTGCTTCTCATTTGCTACAATTCCCCAGAATGACATTTTCTGACCTTGTTTTCAAACTTGGACAAGCAAAACCCATTTGAAACCTGAAATTCCTATGCATTTATTTATGTTTTAAAAAGAGGGGATCAGGTTTTGAACAATTAAGGGACTCACTTGGAGACAAGAATAACAATGCATTTCTGTTATTCCATCAACTGATTTTCATTTACAAAATTTGAGTGTCTAAATTCACTTTCCTTTGTAAGCAAAAACCTGCAAACCCCAAAGTACATAAGCATTAAGGATACTTCTACCAGGATGGTAAATTTAGATGGTGGGTGAATAATTGTAGCCTGAGATAAGTGCAGGCTGAGATAACTAATAAATTTGGATGCAGGGGTGGGGGGGAAATACACCAACTCTTTCTCAGCCCAGATGGCTGGGAACCAGAATGCTTGAAGTTGGCATCAGCTACAATCTATCAGCAGGTTCTCTGTATTTATAATTTATTATTTACTACTGATGTATTTCCAACCTGTTGGAAACAGATGCATGCAGTTCGTATCCTGAGGACCAGATCAAGGACAGTGTTAAGTAATATTGACTTGTGTCAGAGTCATCAATTCTGCCTAAAACACAAGCATGGGGTCAATTTTACAAGCCCATCGATCAACACAGCACAATGGCTTTACTGAGAGAGGGTCTTGATGCTTGATTATAAACGGAGAAAGATTTTGTGTGTGTGTGTGTGTGTGTGTGTGTGTGTGTATTTCTTAAAGATTTGCTGAGCTTTACAGATGCATTTTATGGGAAGAAGAGAGAGTTGGCTTTCCTGAATATATAGGATATATGCTGCATTGAAATAAAGTCATTTTTTTGTTTACATCACCTAAAGGTCACCTATCTAGGGTTGGGAAATTTGGAGAATTTATCTGCACTTGAACCCCAACAAGATCATAAATATGGACCTGCTATTCTGAAGTTTAAGCTTCATCTCTACATTGGTCCCCAGTGTACAATTCCATGTGCCTTTTAATTTGCCTCCTCCCTTAATGACATAGCCAAGGTTTATAATACAGTAAATGTATAATTAAATGCAGCCGATCCGCTACTCCTGGCAGCACAATTTGAGAGTCTGGGATGACTCTACCAAACGCCATCATTGCCTTGCGGCATAGGCTTGTGATAAAGAATTCCATGTTAAATGGGTCAGAAACAAAAGCCTGAGCTGTTAAGTTCAGTGAGGGAGAGAAAATTTGCAGTTTCTGGCACTGCTTTCTGGGGGCCAAGTTTTCCTCAGGGAGTAGCGGAGGTCTGCTGCCAAACTAAATGGGTAGTTGAGGCAATGATCTAAGAACTGCTGAGTAAGATCCATGCTCTCACCTGAATTACCTCTGACAGAGCCAGGAAGAACAATGTATAGAATGCTTCACCTGCACTCTGGAAGGACTGAGTTTAAATTGGCTATAGACACTTTCCACCTGAGCAATCTTGAACAAGTGTCTTAACTTCTGTTTGCCTCAGTTTCCTCATTAAAAATGAGAATAATAATAATAGTATTTGCCTGTTTAGAATTACAGCAATAAAATGAGATATTTGCGCAGCACTTTCTCAACCTTAAAGTGCCATAAATGCTACTTAGCATGATTACTATAAAATGATATAATATTTGTTAAGGATTTGGCAAACCTTGAAGTGCTATAAAAATGCTAACCATTATTATTACAAAATGAGATATTTGTAAAGTACTTTGCAAACCTTAAAAAGCTATTTAAATGCTAGCTATTACCTGTGCATCCCATTTCTAGATGCTATCAATGTCTAAATCTTGGTCTTTGGTAAAATGGGTTTTCCATAGTTACCCTCAAACTCCCAGGGACTAACCTGTAACCAATGAGGCATTTACCAGATATTTCTTTTTGTACCATTCTTAAACACTATTTGAGAGTTTGAATGTATGTGTTTATACATATATACATACATTATGCCCACGCACACATATGTGTGTATATATGTATGTATGTATACATGTATCAATGTATATACATTTATGTATAAATATATGTAGGTATGTATATATATGTGTGTGTGTGTGTGCATGAGGTCTCAGCCAGTCCTTTTCAGGACTACTGATCAACCTTTGGGGTCTATCTGGTACTTGACTCTCACCTGTGGCTCAAAGAAGCTGTAGTATGTGTAGCAGTCACTTTCCAATAAAGTGTCTTGGCAGACCTTCATCTTTTCTTATCTCATTTTTTTTCTTCTATCATCATTCTATCATCTTTCTATCATCATTCTTATCTCATGATTTTGAAGATATAAAACAATGCATTCCCATTTCTTGGCTAAATTAAATGAGGGTAGTCAATAGGTCTCCAACACATTAATGAGTTAGATGGGTGAGGGCATGTCTACATTAACCTTGTGAGGACTTTCCCAAGTGAGGTAGGCAGAGGAGAACATTTTTTCCCAAGGCCACACAGGTAGTTAAAGTTTTATATATGAAATACTGAGAGCATGGTCATCCACTGTATCATGGGCCAACACAAGTGATCTTAATTTTTGAATTGTCACTAGGATTGTCCCTTGACTGAGGAAGAAAGAATATGGATAACTTTGTAAAACTGTGTCACTTAAATTCACGAGTCAAGATATCACACCATGATATCATTTGCCCTTTCCAAAACAAACAACAATAACATGTGTATAGGTATCTTTGTGTTTGTATATGTGTGTTTACATAGATATATGCATAAACATATACTCACATATCATATTTCTTTTCATTCATGTCCAACTCTTCATGACTCTGTTTGGGGGTTTTCCTAGCAAAGATATTAGAGTGGTTCACTATTTCCTTTTCCAGCTTATTTTACAGATGAGGAATGGAGGAAAAACAGGGTTAAATAAGTTGTGCAGTGTCACACAGTCAGTAAATATCTGAGTTCAGAGTTGAATTTATGAAGATGAATCCTCCTGCCTCCTGGCAGTCTGTCCACTGAGTCATTTATGCAGCTAAGTGGCTGAATGGATAGAGTGCTGGGTTTGGAATTATGGAGACCTTAATTCAAATTGAACTTCAGACACTTATTAGCTGTGTGACCCTGAGCAAATCATTTAACCTGTTTGCCTTAATTCACTGAAGAAGGAAATGGGAAATCATTCTACTTTTGCCAAGGAAATTCTATATTCAGTAATGGTATGCTATCTTTCCTTGGGTCACAAATTGTCAAACAAAACAAAACAACAAAACACACACATATTTTTACATTGCTCCAATTTCACTAGCAGTCTCTCTCAATAAAACCCCTATAATAAAGAAATAGTTAAATAAAATAAACTGATACATTTGGCCATGATGAACTATATATGCCTCATACTACACTCAGAGTGGCTCCATAGCAAGAATTGTATGTTTTATCATCTGTTCTCTGGAGACAAGCAATATTGGTCATTTGCTTTGATCTCATTCTGGAGGCTTTTAGTATGATTTTCCTTTATACTGTTGTGTTATATACATTGTTCTCTTGATTCTGTTTCCTTCATTTTGCATCAGCACTTTAAGTCTTCTTGGTTTCTCTAAATTCTTCATACTTAGCCCAGCAGTATTACATTCATACTATGATTTTTTCAATTGATTATTAATCAATGACCACCTAGTGTTCTTAATGTATTTTTTCTCAATCAAAAAGAAAACAGCTTTGGACATTTTGTTATACACACACATTAATTCATGCATATATACAAAACATATTTTATTACATACGCATTATACATGTATGTAATATGTATGTATTTATAATATTAAGCATTTCTTTCTGCTACTGACATCTTGAGATGCATGCCTTGCCCCCTCACCTCATTGAGAAACCTAAATCCAAAATATGAAGAATTTAGTGGTTTCTCTCAAATTTTCTAACTTGTTTTTAGAGAATAGTTGGTCATTATACCATTTTAACGGAAATACAGGATCGGAATTCCTGTGACATTCATCCTCATACCCTTGATTTGATTGCGACAGACAACTCAGTCTGCAGTATATGGAAAGTCTGCAATACTTAGAACATGAGGAGTAAAGAGGTGTATTTGTTAGTCAAGCTATGTGCTTTTCAGGGCTTAGTAGTGATTTCTTCTTACTGATCAAGTTTCACCAGGAAACAATCAGCAAATAGAAAGATTGCTTCATTATGCAAAGTGAAATACAATCTGCCTGTGGAAAGGAGAATCATGTGGAGACACTAGCTGAACAGACTCTGTCTCCAATTAAGCTTCAATTACAGAGTCATGCCTTAGTTGAAAATCCATTCTCCAGAATGGCTTATATTTCAAGGAGGATGGTCAACATAATAATTATGATACCTTGCTATTTTCTATGGCTCTTTTACAAAGAGCTCAAAGCACATTCCAGACATTATCTCAGTCATTCTCTTAAAATACCGGTGAGAAAGAAGGATAGTGTTATTGCTCTTATGTTCTACAGAGAGAACACATAGACAAAAGTGTTTTACATAGATAATTCACAGGGGCTTTTTTGGGGGGCCAAGCAGGGAATTATAATCAGGCCTGTTGAGCTGAGTAAACAATTCTCTTCCTTCTCCATTGTTATGATTAACATCATCACCATTAATTAATATTTTCATTTCAGGATTTGCTATTTAGGAAGTAGTAATTCTCCAGCTACTAAAATTCAGATTAAAGAGAAATAGATATAGGAAACTGTGAACCCATTATTTAAATATGCATAAATATACATGTGAGAGATATATATGTACACATATATACTAAGTGTTACTCATTTATGATGGTAATAGTACCAACATATATACATACGTATGCATTATATATACATACATATTATATATAAATGAATGTGCATGTATATATTATATATATATCAATGTGGTATAAATATATATATGAAGTATATATAAGTATAATATATATGTATACACATACACATATATATTAATGTGTGTGTATGTAGTAGTAACAACATCACAAATATATAACATTTAGCAATAAAACATTTGGTTTGTACTGCAATAAACACAGTATCTAAATGGCATGGTGGATAAAATGCTAGTCTTGGAGAGAGGGGGTCCTGAATTCAAATCTGTACTCATATTCTTAGTAGCTGTGAAATTCATTTTACCTTATTTGCTTGGTTCCTCATCTATAAAATAGTCTGGAAAAGACAATGGCAAATCACTCCCGTGTCTTTCCCAAGATAAGAACGAAGAGTTGGACATGATAATTGGCAACCACAATGAAGAACACTGCTACATAGAAGAATTTCAGGTTTAAGCAATGTGCATTGATTATAGGATGATAGATTTAGAGGTGGAAGGGACCATTGGCTCATAGGGTCACAGAAGAAGAAACCTGAAGCTAAGAAAATTTAAATGACTTTTCCATGTCCACACAGGTAGAAAATGCCTAACCTGGGATTTAAATCCACATTCTCTCATTCTGCATCTAGTGTTCTTTCCACTGTATTAGGCTATTTCCTGGCTAATTAAAATGAAATCATAAAGAGGATCAATGTATGGATTTCCTTGGGATAGTTAAAGAAACAGAAAAAAAAATTACTCCTTTGATTCAGGACTCATATGCAATAGGCTGCCTATCCTTTATGTATTTCCTAACTCTTCTCACCTACACTCCTACTCTTATCTCTTTTAGAGAACTCTTCACATCTGTAAATTTGTGTGCTAGAATTGTCTGTGTTGGAAAATTATGTTACTGGTTTGTGGATTCAGGATTTAGAGAGGATATCCTCAGAGTGTCTAAGAAATATTCCTTATGCACTCCCCAATATTTCTTCTTCTGTTGTTGGAAATCAATCACACAGACCTGACTGATAACCTGCTCTTCCCTACATATCTCACGATCCTTAACAAAATCAATGAGTTGTACTAATGTGAAACATAAAACCCAGGCATTCCTGAATCAAACCAGGAGGAATAAAAAGGGTTTGGTATAACTTTGGCATGCCTTATATCAAGAAAAATCATATTTTGGGCCATTGAACCCCTTCTGCATGCTAAAGGAACCAAAAGATAATCACACCTGAAGTTGAGATTTTTGTTCAGTTGTTTTTCAGTCATGTCAAACATTTCATGACAATTTGGGGTTATCTTGGCCAAGATATTAGCATGGTTTGCCATTTCTTTCTCCATCTCATTTTACAGATGAGGAACTAAGGCAAATGGGGTTAAGTAAATTTCCTGGGGTTATACAGCAATTAAGTTTCTGAGGCCAGATTTAAACTCAAGAAGATTCTTTTGGACTCCAGATGTGGCATTCTATTGACTGAGCCACAGAGGCTCAGAAGCTCAGTTAAATTTAGCTGTATTCTTCACCTTCAAGTGACTTATACCCAAAGCTATCTTTTGCCTTGAACCTATATTTTCCTTTGCCCTTTTTCTGGTCCTTCCCCTGGGTGTCCTAAATGATCTCTTGTGCATTCCTTTATGTGAATTAAAATATACTCAAAATAAAAGCCAATTTCTTTTGGCATCCATAGCATCTACAATAGATTAAGCAATTCACCAAATAGCAGAGCACAAGGACTATGAACTCCCCACTTGTATCCCTACAACTACACACTTATACACTTCCAAATATTAATCTTAAAATTCAGGACAAATAAAAGGATGTATTATTTAACATAGCAAATGGTAAACATGTGAATTTATTACAACAAGAAGTAGCATATTGATAATCTGGTTGCAGAAGATTTTTAGATGACTGGCAAATCCACAATTTCCATATCCCTTGATCATCTATATTCCACATTTAATAAAGGAATCTTCCCATGCACATAATTGTGGAAAGATGCTTTTTATCCTCACGTTGTATAATTTTTTTTTTTTTATAATTCAACTCTTTATATAAAAGTAAAGTAGCCATTGGGAGTTTGTTTCAGTATATGTGCGAGAGATGATGATCCATGGCTATGTTCTCCTAGACTGCTTTTCAATTTTCCAATTTTTTTTTAATGGGGAGTTCTTACTCAAGAAAACCTTGGTAGCCTTGGTTATATGAATGCCCAATTAAACACTAAATACACATGTGGCACAGTACATAGAATGCTGGAATCAGGAATACTCATCTTCCTGAGTTAAGTCTGGTCTCATTCACTTTCTAGTTGTGTAACCCTGAGCAAATCATTTATCCCTGTTCACTTCAGTTTTGCCATCTGTAAAACGAACTTGAGAAGCAAAGGGCAAACCACTCCAGTGTCTTTGCTAAGAAAATCTCAAATGGAGTCATAAACAGAACACAACTGAAAACAATTGAAGCAAAACAAAACGCAAATTCCTTCTGGGACTTCTATACTTTAATCTGATTGATGGATCAACTTAATTTTTTTCTTTTATTCTGCACCAAATCACTTTGATTATCTTTTTGTAGTCCATTATAATTTGAGATCATGTATTGCCAGATCTCTTTCCTTCCTATTTACTATGCAATTTCTTGAGATGCTTTGTTGTATCAGTTGGATTTTATTATAGATTTTTCTCATTTATGAAGAAAATACTTAGCAATTTGATTGGTATGGCAAAGAAACTATAAATTAATTTAAATAGTAGGGCAGAGCCAAGATGGCGAACTGCAGACAGCATTCTCTGTAAGCTCCTGAGACCTTCCCTCACACACAGACAAAATGAGCCTCTGAACTGGTTCTGGAGTGAGGGCTTCACCAAACACTTGGACTACAATGCACTTCTATCAAATATCTACTTTGAAAGAACTTCTGAGGTCAGTTTTAGACAGGCAGGGGATCGAGCAGCTCCCGGCGCTCAAACACCAGTGTTCAGCCAGGGTGCAAGTCCGGGGCTGGGACAGACCAAAAGATTTTAGACTGCCAGGAAGTCCCTGGGAGACCCTTGGGCCACTTTGCTCTGCTTGTGGGAAGGTGCTTTGGCAGGTATACCTTTGATAAAGGGTGGATTGAGAGCAGCTGAAAGTGTGTCCTGGTGTGGATCTAGCCAGATCAGCCCCAGACCGGAAGTCAACACAGCAAACTGCCCCAGGGCAAATTGAAATCCCATCTGCTGCTGCTGCCTCTGCTGCCTCTGCCACTGCTGCTGAGGCTGCAGAATACCCTGCTGGTGACTGATACCTCAACTAAACATCATGAGTAAGAAGAAGAGAGCTCTCACCATAGACAGCTTTTATGGAGAGAAACTAGAGCAGTCCCCAGATCCTGAGATTCTGAAAACAATCCCAAATAAAGCCACAAAGGTGGAATTAAGCTGGTCTCCCTTTCAGAAGGCTTACCTGGAAGATTGCATAAAGAATCTCAAAAGAGAGCTAGAAGAAGATTGGGGAAATAAACTGAGAGCAGTGCAAGAAGGAAACATCGCCCTGCAACAGAGATGTGAAAAACTGGAAAATAAGTCTGGTGAATGGGAAAAAGTCGCCAACTCACTGGAAAATAAAAATAGTGAATTGTTAAAAGACAACAATTCACTGAAAAACAAAATTGGTAAATTGGAAAAAATCACCAACTCACTAGAAAATTAAAATAGTGAATTGGAAAAAGATAAAAATTCACTGAAAAATAAAATTAGTGAATTGGAAAAAGACAACAATTCACTGAAAAATAAAATTGGCAAAATGGAAAAAGAATGCAATGAACCAAAAAATTCAATTGGCCAGTTACAAAAGGACCTAAAAAAGATAACTGAAGGAAATAATACCTTAAAAATTAAAATTGAACAAATTGAAATGAATGACTCAATAAGACTTCAAGAATCAGTTAAACAAAAACAAAAAAAAAATGGAAA
>JAJPUD010029429.1:0-13896 GCA_023553655.1 Myrmecobius fasciatus
AAAGAAGTGGCTGAGGGAGACTGAAGGTGTGGGTTGTGGGACTGGGGAGAGAATGAGGAGCCCAGAAGAGAAAGCTGGAGGGCACATCAACAGACAGGCCTTCAAAGTCACCTGGGATCAGAACAGGAGTTGGGGAGAGGAGGAAGAAACTAGATGCTGACCTCCTGGTGAAAGGAGAGAGAATGGCCAAGCCACGGGAGGCCAATGGACAGAAGTCACCAGGATCTTGTTTGGGAGATGGATTTTCATAGTGTGAACTTCAGAAAAGGGGCTGCTGAGTGATAGATAGCCAAGGGAGGGGCTCTGGGAAGGGGAGTGGACATCTCAGTGGGACACAGTAGGAGGGGAATTATAAACCCTGTCATCTGGGAGAAGGAAGCCTCTTCACTCCCTGAAGATGGAAGGACCCCAAGAGGAAGAGGGCCACATTGAATGGGAGCTTGCTGATAATTGGGTTAGAACTCTTTTGAGGGCAGAAAAGCTGGCTTTGGCCTCCTCCTTTGGGCTGGTGATCTCCCTAAAGCTGCTCCTTCTTACAGGCTTCTGGTGAGAATCTCGCTCTCTCCTAATGGCTTCAGTTTGCAACCTCTGAGATCCTTGCCTTTTCCCTAATTCCCTCCCCACTGCCCCAGCCTGGGCACTCGCCAAAGCTTGTCACTTCTTTTCCCACAAACTTTCTCCATTTCATGGCCACCCACCTTGTTTGGGGCCTCCATCCCCTTTTACTGGTCTCACTTTGTTTACTACTCACTTTGGTTGTTTTTAACTTAACTCAAACATTTTATTTTTATGTTACCTTTATTTGGACACAGTAGACTTTGTTTGGATTGGTCTGCTCACCTTGCTTTGAGTCTGTCTCCTTTCTAATCCAACTCCCACATGGCTCCCAGTGTTACATTCCCAAGTCTGACACATCATCTCTACATTCAAAAAACCTTCTGTTTCCTAATGTCTTTGGGATGGATAAATACTGCTAGTACTAGTACTAGTACTACTAGTACTACTAGTACTACTACTTCTATTACTACTACTATGACTATTACTACTACTACTATTACTACTACTACTACTACTATTACTATTGCTACTATTACTACTACTACTACGACTATTACTATTACTACTGCTACTACTACTACTACTACTATTACTACTACTACTGCTATTACTACTACTACTATTACTACTACTGCTGCTGCTATTACTACTACTACTACTACTACTACTACTACTGCTATTACTACTACTACTATTACTATTACTACTGCTGCTGCTACTACTACTACTACTACAAATAGCTATTCTTTTTTTTATTTTTTGCCTAGCTAGTTAAGTGTCCGAGGCTGGTCTCCGGACTCCAAGCCCAGTGCTCCAGCCTTTGTACCACCTAAGTGTTTAAACAGATTCTTAAGCTTGGCACTTAAGCCCCTCACAAATGAGTTCCTACCTACATTTCTAGCATTATTTCCGCTAACTTTTTCCACGAACCCAGCTTTCCAACCATGCTAGAATGCTTTGTCATTCTTGATTCACACCATTCACAGGCCCAAGGTCTTTCTGGAAAATTCTGCTGAACTGCTGCCTTTTTCCTTAGGACCTTCTCTGTTCTCTTGTGGTCTTCATTCTCTGACACTCTCTCTCTTCTCCATTGTGTTCTTTCCCTTAGTCTCCCTTCTTCCTTTCCTAATCAGCCTGGTATAATTGGGCTGGGCCTTGTATTTAGACTGGAGAGTCCATTGGTTTCAGGAATTGCTTTGTGAAGAAACTTCCTCTACCAGTGCAGAGAAACAGCTTTCCTTGAATTTATTTATCGATTCTTTTTTTTTAATTATTAAAGCTTTTAATTTTCAAAACATATGCACAGATAATTTGACAACATTGACCCTTGCATAGCCTCATGTTTCAGATTTTCCCCTCCTTCCTCCCACTCACTTCCCTAGATGGCAAGCGATACAATATATGTTATACATGTTAAAATATACGTTAAATCCAGTATATCTGTTCTTTAAATAGATTTTTATTTTGCTTCATTAAACATTTCCCAATTGTGTGTATATTTTTTAAACAATCATTTGCAAAATTTTTGAGTTCCAATTTCTTGCCTTCCTCTTTTCCTCTCACCATTCCTTGAAAAGGTAAGAAATGGGGGAAGGTAGGTGGCACAGTGGATAGAGCATCAGCCCTGAAGTCAGGAGGACCTGAGTTCAAATCTGGTCTCAGACACTTAACATTTCCTAGCTGGGCAAGTCACTTAACCCTAATTGCCTCAGCAAAAAAAAAAAAAAAAAGTAAGAAATGTGTCATTGATTATACATGTGATTATACCATCATGCAAAACATTTCCCTATTGGCCATGTTGCTAAAAAAAATTAAAGTAAATAAAGTAAAAGAGCATCTTCAGTTTGCACTCAAAGTTGGTTCTCCTTCTGGAGGTGGATAGTACTTTTGGAATTGTTTAGAATCGCTGTCTTGGTGGGACTGACCCCATCTGTCATGGTGGATCATCACTGCAGTGTTGCTGTTCCCGGGTACAGTATTGGCCCGGTTCTGCTCGCCTCATTTTGCATCAGTTCATGCGAGTCTTCGCGGGGTTTTGGGAAATCATCCCCGTCGTCATTTCTTGTCGCACAGTCGCTCTCCGCCACCATCATTTACGATTTGTTCAGCCGTTCCCTAGTCGATGAGCATCCTCTTCATTTTCACTTCTTGGCCACCCTGGAACGGGAGCTTTCCCTTTTTCTTTGATCTCTTTGGGCTGCTGACCTACTCAGGCTGGGTCAAAGGCCATGCACGGTTTTGTAGCCTGTTGGGCAGAGTCCCAGATCAGTCTCCAGAATGGTTGCTCCAGTTCCCGGCTCCACTGCAATTCACTGTGCTCAGTCTCAGGCTCGGGGCAGCGGCAGAACCGGACCAACACGTTCCCCGGGCTCTTTGATTCCGATACCGCCTCCCGTCCGGGAAACCATCCACACCCGGTCAGAGTCGGTGCCAAACGGGCAGTTGCCCATTCTGTCCTCCTGCAGTCACCTGCTCTGTGACCACGAATAAACGGGTGAATCCCTGTGCCTCAGTCTGCTCATTGCGCTTGTACCCACCTTACAGGCGGGCCAAGATCAGCACTGTGCTTATAAAGCATTCGGTAACTGCAGCTGGTCTCTGTGTGCGTGTACATACAGGTGAGGACTTAAGGAGAACAGAAGAAATGAGAGACGGGGGATTGACCCGGTGGGATGGGTGTGAAGGTGCCAGGAGGTGCCAGCTGCTCCTTGGCAGGGGAGGGGGGAGAAGAAGAAATTGAAAGTCGGAATCGGGCCCCTGGAGACCCAGGACCTTGCGGGAGAGATTCGGGAGGGGGGGTGAGTTCAGGGGGTTGGAAGCGGGTTTTGGCATCCCCTGGGTCTGGCGGGGCCGGCCTGCGATTTCTGCCTGGTTGCCTCCTCCCTTCACTCAGAGTGTGTCTCACTGAAGTCTCCTAGGACTCCCACACGGGGCCCCAAAGAGGCGGCGCTTTTCACAGGGTCCAGTTGCTTTCTCCTAGGAGGAGACTCTGGGAGTTTGGTGTGGTGCCATCACTAAGGCACCAGAGCTGGTGCCCCCTCGCGCCCCCTCCCTTCAGGCCCCCTCCTCTGCTCATTCATCGCTTCCGGGCTGCACACAGAAGCATAAAGGGGGGGGCCGGGCAGCTCCGCCCTCAGACAGAAAGTCTCCTCTGGGCTTCTGGAGCAGGAATTGGAGGGCCAGGCACGTCTCCAGCTTGGTGCCCACTCTAGTTCTCTCCCTCTCCCTCTTCCTCTCTCTCTCTCTCTCTCTCTCTCTCTCTCTCTCTCTCTCTTTCTCTCTCTCTTTTTCTCTCTCTCCTCCCCCTCTCTGTCTCTCTCCTCTCCCTCTGTTCCTCTCTCCCCTCCCCCCTCTCTGCCCCCCTCTCTCCCTTCCTCCTCCTCCTTCCCAGCCTTCCAGGTGCCCACACACAAACCTGGGTGCAGAACTGTGTCTGCACCTTCTACGCTCTCCCTTCTCTTGTCACCAGTGGCTGAGCATCCTGGTTTGAGAAGGATCCTAGCCCCCAGAGAGGAATGGATGGAAAATCAGCCCGGCTCCCTGAGCCCAGGGGCCGCCCACTTTGCTGACCACAGCCTGGCTTTAAGCCAGTAGAGCTGGGAAGGCCCAGAATTGGTGACCCCCAAGCAGATCCATTAGCCCCTCTCCCCCACGTGGGGCAGCCGGGAGATACGTGACCACATGGGCCGCACTGGCCATTTCTGCGGCCTTTTCGTTCTCTTCTTGCTTCTCTCCCTTGACCAGCCTTGCTGAGAGCCGCACAAAACCGAGCAGGGCCGGGGGGCGGCATGCGCTCCAGCCGCTCCTTGGGCCCAGCTCGGGCAGAGGAAGGAGAAGGGAGAAGCTGAAAGCCTCGCAGGACTGGCTTGCCATTCGGTGCTCTCGCTTTTGCCACTGCCGGTTACCCCGGACAGCCCCGAATGAGCTGGGTTGCAGGCGCTCTTCCCTTGGCTGCTGAGGGAGGACCTGGAAAGGTCAGCCCTCACAGCCCCTGACTCCGGGGCCACTTGTTGTGCTCCTGACTTGGGTGGAAGCAGGGAGCAAGAAGGGCCACTGACCCAGGCCCCTGCGGGGGCGGGCAGCAGCTTCACGGGCGTTTGTAGCCGCTCTCAGCCAAGGGCACCTTCCCTGACTCACTTGGCTCCAGTTTCATGATCTTCCCTGTGTTTTTTGGGGAAAAAGTAAGCTCCTGGTAAGGGACGCGGGCGGCCAACATGGCGGGTCTGGGATGTGAGAGGGGCCCCGGCCCACTGTCAGGGGAAAGGCAAAGTCCTTTGTGACAATAGGCCCAGGGGCCCCTCCCAGGAGTCCCAGCAAGTCTGCTGATGGGGAGTGGACAGGGTTTAGATGGAAGGAGGCCAGGGTTAGCCCAGACCTACTGTGCGCCCAGCCCTGCGCTAGATGCCGGGCCTAGAAAAAGTGAATGAAACTGGATCTACTCACAGGAAAGCGATGGCCCCCAACAGGTGGGCAAGGAGGCTTTGGGCACTGCCGCTTGCTCCTCCACTCCCCGCCAGCTGCCTCCTGGACACCAGGCACCCTCCCCCTACCAGACAAATAAGACAAGTCAGGAACTTTTCACTTGGCCCGGAGTGACCGGAACATGGCAGGGGAACATTCCCCAATCTGGGAGGCCTAGAATATGCTGAAGGCACAGAAAGAGAAAGAAGAGCTAGGTCCGGGGCGGGGGGCAGGAGTGAGGCAGGAAACCGGACGCTGCTCAGAAGGGGAGATGTTGAGCAAGTGCTGAGTAGGGGCTGGCGGGCTTAATGTCAGGTCAGCGTGGGGCCCCTCTGGGCAGTGCCCTCCCCCCGTCCTGGGCTCCCGTCCTGCCTGATCTGGCCTGGCTGAGCCCAGCTTCTCCACACGCGCCCCTGCTGCTTCATCGACTCAGGACAGCGTCTGTAAAACAGGAAGGCCCGATTCCCATCTAGCTCTTCCTAGAAATACCCACCCAGAAAGGGGGCCCTTAGAGAAAGACAAATACGGGCATGCTTAGCCATGTTGGGAGGGCCACAGCAAAGCGCAGACTGCATAGGACCAAGAGGAAATCCTTCTCCGAGAGGGGGCCTAGGATGGCCAAGTTTGGGAGGGCTTCCTGCAGAAGGTGGGATTTTACTTGGGCCTTTAAAGGAAGCCGGGAGGTCAGCAGGGAGAGGGACAGAGGGAGGGCCTCCCAGACCAGGACGCGGGCAGACAATGGCCAGAGTTAAGTGTGAGGCTTATCGGGAATCACCGGATTGAAGAGGACGGGAAGTAAAATAGAAGGAGACGGGAAAAGGAGGAGGGGGCGAGGATGGCAGACTGCATTTTGTATTTGATTCTGAAGGCAGGAGGGGCATGGCACAGTCACTGAATGACGCGGGGACTGAGTGGGGAGAGACTGGCGCGGGCAGACTGGCGGGCAGGCTAATCCCTGCTCGGTGTGAGGTGGTTATCAGGGAAGGGGGAGACGCTACAGAGGGGAATCGACAAGCTTTGGTGCCTTATTGGATCTGGGGAGGGGGAGATCCTGAGGGATCCAGACTGACCCCTGATCCTGAGGGCCCGGGAGGATTGTATCGCCCTCTGCAGTAACAGGGAGGGAGTGGGGGGGACCTGGGTTCTGTTTGGGTGTCTACTGGACAGTCTGTGGTTCCTGCAAGCCAATTGGGGGTGCCAAATTGGGGGTCAGCAGAAGGATTAGGGCTGGATAGGTGGATTTAAGAATTGTCGGCATAGAGAAAATGGATCCATGGGAGCTGATGAAGTCACAGAGAGGGAGCCACTCTATATGTGGCGGGGGCTGTTTAGCTGTTGTCACCTGGATGAAGATCCAGCAAAGGGGACCGAGAAGGAGCGGTCAGATAGGTGGGAGGAGAACCGGGAGGGAGCGGCGTCCCAAAAGCCTCGAGAGGACAGAGGAGAAGGTGATTGACGGTGCCCGAGGCTGCAGAGAGGCCCCGGAGAATGACCATGGAGAAAGACATTGGACTGGGCAGCTCGGAGGTCATCAGCCGCTTTGGAGGGGGCACTTATGGGGGAGTGATGGGGTGGGAAAGCCAGATGGAAGAAGAGAATGAGAGGAGAGCAAGTGTGAGCCCCTCAAGGAGGATGGCCACAAAAGACAGGAGAGAGAGGATGGAGGAGACGGAGCCGTGCTTGCAGGCAGGGAAATGGCTGCAGCGAGAGAGAGATTGGAAAAAAGTGACAGAGAGGGGATGGCGTGGGGGCAGGCTTTGGAGGAGATGGGATGGAATGGAGTCTGGAGCCAGCGGGGCGAGCTTTGGTAAGGAGGGAGGCCGCCTCTGAGGGGGGAAACGGGGGAGGACACTGAGTGATAAGAGCTGAGGAATTTTTTCCCTCTTGGATCTGCTTTTTCTTGGGCCGCAGGACCGCACTTGTGTGATACGGACTGGATTTCTTGCCGTCCAAGGGAGGGCGAAAAAAACTGGGAACCCGGGGCTTTGCCAGGGGGAATGCTGAAAACTCTCTGCACATATTTTGAAAATAAAAGGCTTTTTAAAGAGATAACGGAGGAGGAGAGCAAAGAGGGAGCTCGTGGCGGAAGGCCTTGTGGGAAGAATGACTTTAGCTGAGAGAATGGGCCGGGGGGGAGCACGAGAAGTTTGGGAAAGCCGCTGCGGGACGAGGGGCACAGGGGGCATCGGACTGCCTGGCAGCAGGAAGAGCCCGGTTGAGGTTAGATATCAAAGCTTTGAACAGAACAGTGGTTTATTTGTATTGCCTGATTGATCAAGTGTGGCTAGTGTGGATAAAGCTCCAGGCCTGGAGGCCAGCGACTCAGCTTCCTGAGTTCGAATCCAGCCTCAGATACTTCCTAGTGGGGTGACTCTGGCTTTGCCTTGTTGTGCCTCAGTTTCCCTAAATTGTGCCTCAGTTTCCCTGCTGGCAACCCCCCACTCCTGACCATTAGGACTGAGATAATTGGGGCTGCAGAGCTATGGCCACTGGCGTTCCAAAGAGTCATAAATCTCCAGATGGCTTATCTCAGATACCTGGACATCCCCCTTATCTTTATGGCCCCAGACTCAGTGGCTCCAAGCTTCTTCCCAAACTTATCAGAGCTTATGATCCTTCCTCCCTCCCTGTCAGAACTGAATTTATGGTCCTTTCCTGGAACTTCTGTCCCCCCCAGTGCTCTACCCCTCCTTCTGTCTTTGTTTCCCCGAGGGCCAGAGCCCTATAAGAGTCCCAGGAGCCCCTCACTCCCTGCTGGATACTTTGAGACAACAGTCCGATTCAGCCCAGTCTTTTCTCTCCATCAATAAACTATTAAAAATCTATCCTGCCTCAGTTTCTCCAGCATTACAGCCCCGGATCAGCTGGAGAAGAAAGTGTTAAACCATTCCAGGATCTTTGCCAAGATAAACCTTACCTGGAGTCACTTAGAGCCGGTCAGGGACCGGTGCCTGGAGGTGGCCTGGAAGGGAACTGAGGTTTGGCGGGAGGGCCAAGGGTCAGCAGGAAGCCCCGAGAGGCTGGTGAACGTGGAGGTGACATGTTTGTGGGTGACAGGCCAGAGTCTGGTCGGTGAATGAGGACCAGAGGAGCCTCTCCTCCCCCACTGGCCCGACCTTTGCCCTTGTTATCTGGGGCTGGCCCTCCGAGCAGGGTCCTGCAGAGACTGTCTGGGAATGAGAAGCAGGGGCCCGGCGTGGCAGGGCTTTTCTGGCTGCCTCCTCCTGGCTTCCCTCTGGCCCTTTTCCCAGTTTGTCTGTTGCTACTATTACTACTACCAGCACTACTTCCCCCCACTGGGCCACCCTCACCTGGGTGAGCCCTACCTGGAGCTGGCAGAGCCTCCTAAGGGAGCTCTTCTGCTTCTTGGGCAGTCTTTGGGGCCCAGGAAGGTGCTTGTGTTCTCAGTGATTACAGAACACCGACTTCCTGTGGTGCTGGATCCTTTTAGCGGTTCTCGGTGCTTCAGCCAGTGCCTCTGGAAGCTCCTGGTGGTTCATGAGGGCGCCAGACCCCTCTGCCTCTTCTTAGGGTCTCTGCCTCTCCCTCTGCCTCAGTCAGGGCCTCCCTTCCCCCCTTCTCTATGGCTGGCACTCAGGGGCCCCCAGCACAGAGGGTTCCTTACATCTTAGTCTGAGCCGAGCCCTCGTGAAGGAGGAAGGCCCGGGGCCCATCCACAGGTGGGGCCGTTCTGTACCCACCATGGGCACTACTGGGCATCGAAATGCTTCCTGAGTGAAGGAACGACGCTGGCGGAGGGCCTGCTATCACGGCCGGGGTCCGCTGGCCCATGTGAGAGCAGCTCTTAGCTCAGAATCTGAGTTGGGACAAGGTGGCTCCAATTCCCCAGAGGGGGGCTCCCTGCTGAGGGTTCCCCACTCGGAGCCCTCCCAGCAGCCTCCTTGCTATTACCCTTGTAAATAGAACACACCAAAGGCAGCCATGGAGATAATGGCCGGGCTGACTGTGGGTAATTTGCCACTGATAATTAAGACGTTGCTGCCTGTTCCTGCCAGGTCTCTCTTGTAGGTGGTGGGAAGGGAAAGCAGCCTTGCTGGTCACTGGGGCTGTAAACTTAAGGGCCCAGTGCTGGGCGACAAAGCGGCCCGTGCCCGAGGTGGGTTCTGAGTCAGCCTTCGCCTGGCCCTGCCTTTATTTTATTTATTTATTTTTATTTTATTTTATTTTATTTTTTTGCTGAGGCAATTGGGGTTAAGTGACTTGCCCAGGGTCACACAGCTAGGAAGTGTCTGAGACCAGAGTTGACTCAGGTCCTCCTGATTTCAGGGCTGGTGCTCTAACCACTGTGCCACCTAGCTGCCCCTCTGCCTTTATTTTTTCAAAATGTTCTTTGTTTACATGAACAGAAACTCCTCTCCCCCCATCCCCCCGCCCCAGAAAAGGAAAGAAAAAAAAATAGCTGATATTTCTATAGCATTTTAAGGTTTCTTTTACAAATATTACCTCATTTTATCCTCACGACAACCCTTCAGAAGAGGTGCTGTTATTCCTGTTCTGGATGAGGAAACTGAGGCAGAAAGCAAATGACTTGCTCAGGATCACACAGCTAGCCAGGGTCTGGGCAGGATTTGAATTTGAGGCTTTCTGCTCTCCTGCACTAATCAAGCAGAGAAGGATACCCCTCCTGCCTTTGAGGAGCTTCCCTTCTGCCTGGAGAGACCCCTTGGCCATGGGTAGGAAAAGGCAAGACAGACCTGAGGCAGTTCGGAGGGAAGGCTGGGAAATCCTGAGAGGAACTGGAAACTCCACGAGGTGAGGATGGAGGGAGCCAATGCCAGTCATGGGGGGTGGCCCAGCCTGGGGGGGGCTCCCCTAGAGGGAGCTAGAGGGTGGCAGCGTGACTGTGCCAGCAGTGGGGCCTTGCCACCAGAGCCAGGCCGGGGCATCTTTGGGTGACTCATCTTGGTTGTTTCTTACATGGAGTGCAATGATTCAGCGTGTCAACCGGCTCCACATTGGCAAGGCGAGGGGCCTTACTTTGCCCCATTTTATGTGCTGCCCTGCCTGTGTAGACTGGGGCAGGGGGCGGGAATAATTTCCTCACTTTTCCCAGTGATCCCGAGTGGTTTTCCAGGATGCGATCCAGATCCCCAAAGGGGTTATTGCTTGGTGAGCTGAGCAGCAAGCCCCTGCAGGGCCTGCTGTTTCTCATCAGTTCCTTTGATATTTTAGGCCCCCCCCCCCCGAATTATATAATTATTTGTCTCCTTGTAGGAAGCCGTGTCTTGTTTGGTCCAGAGCCAGTTAGCTTATGGAGGCAGCATTTTGCTTATTGGTTCAGGAGCGGCCCCAGAGAACGCCTCTTTAATCATCAAAGGGTCTTCCTTTGGCTTTTGAGAGGCCATTGCCTCTGAGTGTAAAGGGCAAAGAGCCGGCCTTGAAGGCACAACGCCGGCCGGGTGACCCTGGGCGGATCACAGTCGCTGAGGGAGGGCAGCTCAGGATCCGTCCCTGGGCCACTTTGTGCTTTAGACTCCTGGGTCCCTCTTCTGTCCTTGGGGACCCTCTGGTTTTCCCAGGAGCATTAGCGATGTGCAGGCCAGAGCAGAGTAGGGAACGGGGCACTCTTTGGGGCTCCAGGAATGGCTTCCTCCAAGCCCTGGGGCCGGCCCTGTTCCAAGCTGCCGAGTCTCTGTTCCTCATTTGACAAGGAGGGTTTTAATGCTCATCGGCGAGGGTTCTGGGGACCCATTGTAGCCCCCGAAGACTGAATTTGAGATGCTCTGGTTATTGCCTCAAAAATCCTCCTTGGGGAGGAGACGGGACTGGCTCTGTAGTCATAAAGCCCCCGGTTCTACCCCTGCCTCTGCCTCTTAGTGGCTTGTGTCCAGCAAGTCAATCTCAAATTTAGCTCCTCCAGCTGAGTAGAAGAAGTTCCCACTCAGAGCGTTCCCTCGAGTTATTAGAAACTTCCCACAGTGCTTGGGGCTCAATGGAGAAAAGCACCTCCGGGCTGCCAGGCCTGGGAAGGGCCCCAGCGTAGTTAGGAGGAACAGGAGAGAAAATGTTTGCTCAGCCGACCTGTTAAGCTCGTTTCTCCATCCAGATTGTTCCCCTCTCCTCCCATCGTCTCCCGTGATCTCTCCCTTCTCTTCTTTCACTGGCGCCCTCAGTTTCTAGAGATTAACTGAAGAGGGAGGAGCAATCAAAATTCTCGGGGTACATATCGGCTCTCTTCCCTCCACCCCAACCTCACTCCCAGGACGGACGTGGAATAATCGCTGTTGGAAAAAATGAAGTAAAAGGAGGAACAAAAATGAGTTAACGAGGGGAATTCTGAGCAGAGCAAAGGGCCACGTGGATGTTCTTGTTATTTTACTTGATCCTGGTCCTCCTTTGGTTTTCTCCAAAGCAGTCAGGCCCCAGCTTCTGGGTCCCTTTCTCTCTCATAACTGGAATATGCTGCCCTCCTTACTCAGCTCCATTTCTAGAACCCCGTGTAGCCCATGGAGACTCCCCCCTAACCTCAGAACCCCACAACCTGAGCTTTCTTTCTCCCTTCTTCCCTCTCCTTTCTCCCTCTTTACTTCTAAACTTCCATTCTCAAAAAGAGTGCTCTTTATTCTGCCTCATATACCTGTCCCTTCCACATCGGGGCTTTGCCCACCTGAGTTTTGCTCTATCGGGCTGGCCTAAGAAATTAAGCAAGAATTGGGGGGGAATTTTGTGGAAGCTGCAGATGACAGTGGAGGCCAGCAGGTCCATGACTAAATACTTCACCCAAACTTTACAATATAGTGCTGTAAACACCCCATAAAAGAAAAAGAAAGAAATCAGGCTTCTTCTCCGGTACGGAGACAGGCCCAAAAGCTTGACGAGGATTTTCCAGGTCGAGGGGGGGTACTGAATCCCTAACCCCTACAAGATGAAAGGGATAACTAATTAGGAAGTATTGCTCTTCCACCTACTCCTAAGGATGCTCTCCTTCGTGGTGGCCAGGTTTCCTTTTCTTCTGAAGCTCCCCAACTGTGCCCCCTCTCCCCACCTCCCCCTCGGCCCATCCACAGTGACCTTGTTCTTTTTCTCTTCCTGTTCCTTTCCCCTGATACATACTTCAGAATTCCTCCACAGAATCTCTCCTTCCTTCCTCCTTTAGGCCAATCCCAGAGGAAGGAGGTGACCCTCCTTTCTGCCCTCATCAACCAGAGGAAGGGTACATGGAAGATGGCCTCCGGCCTTTGGAATAAAATGGGATTTGATCTGAGTTTTGAAGGCTAATTGAACCCATTTATCTCTACAGGCAGGCTTTCCTTTCCAAGGGGGTTATTCAGACATTTTCTGACAAATCTTCGCAGTCTTAGCCCCTTCCCCCTCTGTGGCTTTGTACTTAGTCTAGTAGAATGAATTTAAGCACCTTGAGAATACTTGTCTGGATCCCCAGGGCCTAGCACAGGGCAAGTAAGTGCTTAATTAAGGCTTGTTGAGTGTAGCTGCCCCGTGTTCTCCCCCATCCCTTGCTAAATAATAAGAGTGATTCATATATAATAAAGCTCTGACTCAAGAAAGCAAGCCTTCTGGCTCTAACGGGAAGGGGAAGGGAGAAAGAGGAAATGGAGGAGAAAGAGAGAGGGAGATGGAGGGCGAGAGACAGACTGAGAGACAGAAATGGAGGAAGGGGAGACGGTTATGCTGGTGTTTCTCAAGTAGAAGCCCCAGGAGCGTACTTTCCCAGCTCTCCCTTCCAATGCTGGCTGCCCTGCTTCCTTGGCAGCCCCTTGTTCTGGTTGGAGAGGCAATGGTCTTCCAGGGGAAGGACTTCCAGCCTATGACTGCGGAAGGCCCTTCTGCCAGCTCACTCTCACCCCTGACCTGTTTTTCTTTCCCTCTCTCTTAAACTGACTTTGCTCAAGGCCTGACCCTCGGCCTGAGATTGGATTATGGGCAGCAACTTTCTCCTCCCTAAATGGGAGACGAGGGGAGGCCTTCCAGCATCTGGGAAATCATTGAAAGGGGCTGAACCTGGAAGGAGGCAAGTTAAAAACAGAGAGAGGGCCCCAGGAAGCCAGCCCTGGGCACCGTCGGGCTCTTGTGAAGACCCTGCCTTCCTGCCACGGTAAGGGACCAGGCTTCACAGGTCCACTAGCACAGGGTTGGCGCGGGTTTGCATGGCACCGCTGTGCTGCCCTCTCCCAGACTGGCCGTCTTCCAGGATCTTTGGAGGTGAGAAGGCGAGGGAGTTGCCAGGGCAGCAGCAGCTCCTTGGAGGAGAAGCATGTGCCGGCCAACGAGCTGTTTTTTCTTAGGAGATCTGGGGCAAGGAGGGTGACAGCTACAGCAATTCTAGCTGACATTAGAGAGTGCTTCCTCCCAGCTGAGCATGAGCCGGGCTGAATGCAGGAGCTCACGGTACCAGGAGACTCCCAGTTAGCGGGAACAAGAGCTAGCTGTGTGTGTGGGGGGTTAAGCCTTCATCACAGGAGAACCCCTAGTCAGCGGGGAAGCGAGTTCTGGGCCAAGAGGCCATGTTGTGGCCTTATCAGGTGGCCGGTGACCCCCCGACCCCGCTGTGGCCTCAATAGGGACTGTCCGGTTGTCCTGTAAATCCAGGAGAGGAAGCTGAGGAAACCCTGAGAGTTTTTCCCCAAATGGAGAATGGCGGCTGGCCCAGAACTTGCTCACTTAGGGACAGAAGGGGGGTAAGGGCTGGTCGTCTGTCTGCTGAGGGGAGACGGGGGGACACAAGCAGCAGGGAAGCAGGTGGGCTCTCTGGCTTGTCCACAGCCTTCTCACAAGGGGGAAAAGCAAGCTGGCCCCCTCCTCCTTGTCCTGGGTCACTCTGGGAAGGACAAGCTGATAAAGGCTTTCCCTTTATCTCTCACTACAAATTAATCTGGCTCTGGGGGACAACTGGGGGAC
>JAJPUD010029430.1:0-13896 GCA_023553655.1 Myrmecobius fasciatus
CTATATAACATGAAAGGAGGAGGCCAAATGAGCTTCTTATAAACTATGACCTCTAAGTCTCAGTTTCTCTAGCTTTAAAAAATCTTTATTCTGCCCTTCACCTCACAACATGGTCATGACTCCATAAAAAGGCTAAAGAAAGAACCTCAACTCTTCCAAAGTCCCCCATAAACTGTAAAGTTTCCAATCGATGTAAAATAGAATCTGTCAGGGATCTTTTTAAAGGTGAGCACACGTATCCCATGGGCCTTGCTAAGGTGCCTGAACTCTGAATCTCACTGGGGTTGCAGGACTGATATTAAGGAAGTTAGCCCCCTTTAGCTGGGGGGATGGGAGAAGGTATGTGGGCAGAACAGTGGCTTGGTCAGAAATGCTCCCTGGAAGATCAGGAAAGTTTCCCCACTGGCCCAGAGAAATCCTTCTCTCCTTTCTCCTTAGATCACTGGCACTTTATCAGCAAATCCTGCTCTTGATTCTGTCCAGACTCTCCCAGGCTTAAAGGCTGTATTGGAGAATTTGGGAAAAGCTGAAATAAAGCAAAAGAAGACAAAAGTATAAACTGTCTTAAGTTGACAAGGACCTGGCAGCTGCCTTCTGTTTAACCCTCCTGACCTAGCTTTCTGTCTGAGTGCTGACTTGCCCCTGGCACATCTGTGTCTGGCTCTGGAGCTTCTTGTCTTCCTGAAGTGCAGGTAGGATTGGCCCTCCCCTGAGACGAAGCTCGACATCCTTCCCCTCTAATGAGCTTGGCCCCGTCTACACCTGTCCATGCGTCTATGTCATATTAAAGCTAATATAAGTGTAGCAGCTTCCCAGACCTGCTGTTCTCTACTCCAGGTAAACCATATCCACACTACAGTGTTCAATCCTAGGCATTTCCTAAACTTTAGGAAGGACATTGTATGAAAGGTGTCCAGAGGAGAGTAGCTGAGATGAAGAAGAGCTTTGAAATCAAACCATATGAGGAAACCCAAAAGGAAGTGGGATTATTTATGCTAGAGAAGAGAAGGAAGGTGTGGATAAAGGAGTACCCAACAGTGTGGGCAAATATTTGAAAGATTGTCCTGCAGGATGGGGTCAGAATTGCTCTGCTTGTTCTTAGAAGACAGGACCAGGATCAATAAGGGGTCAGTCATCAGCAATCAACAAACTCTGATCTTTTCCTAGATCAAAACTGGCTGAGTTCCCCAGCCAACCACCAAATTCCAATTATAGAGGTAACCTCAACCCTACTTAAGTTAGGTGGCACCATAGAGCATAGGATGCTACGCCTGGAATTAGGAAGATTCATTCTCCTGAGTTCAAATGCAGCCTCAGTCACTTATGAGGTGTGTGACCCTGAGCAAGTGACTCAATCCTGTTTGCCTCCACTTCCTCAAATGTGAAATGATTTGGAGAAAGAAATGGCAAACCATTCTTTGCCCAAAAAAACCCCCCAAAAACCTAAACGGGATCCCAAAGAGTACTGGGGGGGGGGGAAGAAACTGAACAATAATTGATTGATTCACATGACCTCCAATAGGATCACTGGGATTTTATAATTTGCCGGAGTGATTTAAGAAAGAGGGGCGGGACTTACAGATAAGGAAACTAAAGCCAAGAGTGTTTGTTACTTAACCAGGGTTATACAGCTAGGAAGGCGTGAGATTTGAACCCAAGGCAATTCAGCCCTCCCAGGGAAGAGAAGACCCTAGAATCTGAACGCCTGCTCTTCAAATATCACTATGATGATAGCTACAATTTGTATCATGCCTCCAACCACAAATCTCTGCAAATGTATCTCCTTGGCACCTCCCAACCCCGGTGGCAAATATACATCCCTATTTTACAGACAGGGAAATTGTAACTGTAACTCACTTAAGTTTGAGATTAAGTGTCCTGCCCAAGTTCACAAAGCCAGTGAACTTCCAAGCAGGAACTCAAAGCCAGGTGTGGACTATTCAACCCAACTGATTTCCACTCCATCAGCGGATATCCAAGTGTGAAGGAGTCTACCAGGTTAGAAATGATTTTCCTGATAATGCTGACTTTTAATTTGTAGCACGATAAATATCAACAGATATATCAATAAATCAATAGATAGTATCCACATCAACAAAAGTTCCTGGAGGAAAGGGTCTTTAATAATTTTTAGAACTATAAAGAAGTCCCAAGACCACAAACCTCTCCCCTACATAAGATGCCTCTCAAAAACATTCTGAAGTTTAAGTTAAACGGGGGGAAGGGGAGGGGGGCAGCTAGGTGGCGCAGTGCATAGAGCACCAGTCCTGAAGTCAGGAGGACCCGAGTTCAAATCTGCTCTCGGACACTTAACATTCCCTAGCTGTGTGACCCTGGGCAAGTCACTTAACCCCAATTGCCTCAGCAAAAATAAAAATAAAAATAAAAAATAAAACAGGGAGAAAATGGTTTTGAGATTCCCTCTAGTCAAGAGCCAGTAGAGGTGGGGGTTGGGGTGGGGATGGCAAATGTTTGCAATGGATCGGGAGGCTGGCTAGGAGATGAGCTTCTGGGGGCACTGGACTGAACTGAAGTCAGGATACACTTGGATTCAAATCCCACAACTTCTCTGAAGCCCCAGTTTCTTCATTTGTAAAATGAGCATGACCAAGATACCTGAAGTGCCTGCCTCATAGGGCTGTTGTTTCAGAAAAGTGATTGTTAATTTAAAAATTAAAATTAAAATGTCAACAATCACTACCATAGCGTTTATATGGCATTTTAAGGTTTTCAAAGCTCTTAAACGATATTGTTTCCTCCTAACAACTCTGGGAGGGAGGGTCTGTTGTGATGTCCATTTTATAGATGAGGGCACTGAGGCAGGCAGAAGAGAAGTGATTTGTTCTGAGTTCCGCGGCCTGCGGTGGGATTTGAACCCAGAATTTCCCAACTTCATACACCTGTCACGTGGTTCCTGAACCTTCGGGTGTTATATAAACCGCTCGCTGTGGTTATAATTCTCACAACACCCACAGCAATGGCAGAAGGACAGAGACAGGCGGAACCGGGAACAGAGCTGGCTCTGCCCGCCCAGGGTCGGCCAACCTCCAGGATGCCCGGGACAAGACTGGAGAAGAGGAGCGCGGAGCATTGCAGGATATAGAGGGGAAAGAGAAGGGAACCGCCCATTGCGAAGCACTAGGAGATACTGAGGGCAAGCAAGAGCGTCGGGCTCTTCCGCGGGGCTTTATGGGATATTGGGAGGGAGGATTATTATCATCACCACCTGAACAACAAATTCCAATCGGAAACGTAATCCTGCCTCCCCGCCCGGATATGCGGTTTACGTAGCGTGGACACGCTTCGGTCCATCCCCTTTTTTTCGTCCTCTAAGGCTGGGACGCATTTCCGGGCTTCACTTCTCTTTTACGGCTCCGCGGCTTCGCCCCGCCTTCCACCTCCCCTACCCGAAGAGAGCGAGACGGCGCTTTTTCCCGCTGTTTTACGACAAGGCCGACCGCGCCGCGCCGCTTTACGGCGCCGGGAGCTGCGCGCGCATCCCGCGTCCCTTCCTGGTCGGCCACTGGAGAGTGGCTGGCGGCGCCGGCACCGTTCCCGTAACCATCCGTCTCCATCGGGACCGGCCGCGGCCTGAACAGGTGAGCGGCGCCGGGCCCAGGTCCGGGAGACCCGGGAGAGCCCCGCGGCGGGGGCGAATTCAGACTCCCGCGTTCTCCGCAGCCAGAGAAGCTAGCCGGGCCTCTCCCCCGGCCTCAGTTTCCCCCCTTATACAATGGGACCGGAAAGGGGGTGGGTCTGCTTCTCCTGGATCTGGGCCTCCCGGTGATCATTGCTTCAGCACTTTGAGTTCCCAGGCCAGAACAGGGGGGCTGGTTCTAGGCCACCAGGTTATGTCAAATATGGGGCGCGATCTCATTGGACTCCACTTTACAGCTGGGAACACTAAGGCTCCCCTAGCACGACCCGCCCTCTGCCTGTTGGGACCCCCTTCTTGATGTCCGTGCCCAGCCGGGGGCCCCTAACATGGGCCAGACACCCCCCAGTGTGGAGCCCATGCTGGGCTTCCCGGGAAATGAGGGGGCTGGAAGGGGAAGGGAGGGTCAAAAGGGGGCGCGCCACCCACTCCCTAAGCGGGTGTGGTGGGGCTTCCTGTGCCCCGCATCGGCAGTAGAAGATGAAACCAGGACGAGCGGCAGGGCAGGAGCAGCAGCGCTGCGGCTTGACAGTTACAGCTGTCAGGCAACCGACAGTGCTACCTACAGTGGAACAGGATGGGCGGCCCCCACTGGGGCTGCGCACCGGCCCTCCGCTCTCCCCTGGCTTCCTGTGCCCACACGAGAGTACCCAGAATCCCTGTCGTTTGTGAGGAGAGCTGAAACTAGAGCAGTCCACAGTTCAAATCCAGCCTTGTGAACCTGGACAAGTCCTTTCCCCATCTGCCTCAGTTTCCTCATCTGTAAAATGAGCTGGAGAAGGAAATGGCAAACCTTTGATATCTTTGCAAAGATAAAGTTATAGTGGGCCAAATTAACAATAAACTTCCTCAGGAGAAGATCACTTGTGCTCAAACTGTGGGGTGGCCCTTAGATGTCATTTCTCTAAGCGTGGCTTCGGTAGCTATAAAGTTGGGTCATAATACCCGCCCTGCCTGCTTCAGTGGTTGGTTGTTACAGTCAGAGAATGGAAGTCGCTGTGACTTAAACACCACAGAGTCCCATAGGACCGAATGGGTGGGTCTGGGTTCGCTCTATTGGGAGGGCAGGGGAGGAGATGCTCTCTCCCTTTATGCTTCTCCACATTTGGCAGTAATGCCCTAATTTGTCTTTTTAAGGTTTTAGAAGATGGCAAAGTTTGTGACTCCGGTGATCCAGGACAACCCCTCAGGCTGGGGCCCGTGTGCTGTCCCCGAACAATTTCGGGACATGCCCTATCAGCCGTTCAGTAAAGGAGATCGGTTGGGCAAGGTAATTGGGAGGTAGCGGGAGGCTGGTCTGTGAAGGCAGGACGAGGCTGGCAGCATGGACTCAAGTTCCCGTTTTCTCAGAAGCTCCTGTCTTCCTTGTGAGGGTGCCTGCTGAGATGGGCCGTGACCTTCTCAGAGTCAGTGTGACGGACAAGATGCTTCGCAGGCACCGCGCCCCACTCTTTTGTGTTGGCAAAGCCGCTCTGTCACTGACTGGGGATTTCTGAAACAACAGACACTCGGCCTGCTGACCTGGGCCTTCTCTCTTTCTCCTTGTCATCCCCATTAGGTTGCAGACTGGACAGGTGCCACCTACCAGGATAAGAGGTATACGAGTAAGTGTTGCTGAATTGACTTTGTGAAGTTGGAATTGAGGGAAGTGTCTAGAGAGAATTCGTTCTGTTGTATGACATTCCCCTCCCTGGGCCCCAGCTCTTCATCAGAAGCCACTGGACTGGGGGACCCCAAAGGTCCCTTTCAAGTTCTGAGACTGTGTTTGGTCTTTTGTCTCCTCAGATAAGTATTCCTCCCAATTTGGTGGTGGAAGTCAGTATGCTTATTTCCATGAGGAGGACGAGACCAGTTTCCAATTGGTAGACACAGCCCGGACCCAGAAGACGGCTTACCAGAGGAACAGGATGAGGTTTGCCCAGGTAGGACCAGAGCACCTTGGGGGAGTGTCCTGCTGTTGAGAGTCCAGGCATTGCGGAAATGCTGACCTATGGGCCTTAGGGTTAATTCATCCAAGGAAAGTCAAGCTTTCCTTGGGAAAAAGTGGCCCATTAGCAGTTGCTTACCTTGCCAGAACTTTTTCAAACTCTTCTCAGGTAGAGCTAAAAAGGATTTTATTCTGGAGTCTGTAAGCATTTGAGATGCTCAGGGGCCACTCTGTGTGACTCTGGACAAGGTCAGGGCCACTCTCCAAGATGGAATTGTGGAACAAATGCCAGCCTGCACTGGCAGAGGGCATTTCCTCACCCGAGAGTTCCTGTACCCCTGAAATCACTGAACACTGGGTTCAGTCCAAACCCAAAATGATGGGCAGCAAGACTGTCTTGTCACAAAGGAGTCAAATGAGCATGATGGATGTAAGAAGTTATGAGATGGAGCTTAACAACATTCTCATGAAACGCTAACCCGTAGACAGATGGAGACATTGGCAGGAGTGGGGATTGCTCAGAGCTGCCCTGACCAGGGGAAGAAGGGGTGTCTCATACACTCGTTTCTGCAGTAAGGCTTCCTGAGAAAGCTGTCCATAAAACAAAGTCGCAGTTAGCTTTAGTGGTTTTGAAGTAGAAAGGTTTTAGCACTTTCAACCATATTTTGTCCCTTTTCTATATACAAACCTGACTTGTATATGGGGCTTCGGTCTCTGGAATAGTAGTCTGTTCCTATATTCCCCAAGACAGCCATGAATTAAGAGTAAAGGCCATGGTTCAAGCCTTGAAATCTCCAAAAGTGTTTTGCCAGATGTGCCCTTTGCTGGGTTGGGCTTTGTTTATTCCTGTTAGCCCTTGGGTTAATTACTCTAGGTAATGTGCCCAGTCACGTTGTGTAAGCTCTTGAAAGTGGCAAAAGAAAGTTGCTCCTCATTTTAGATGCTTCCCACCTGCACCCCCAGACACTGGGCTTACTTGTAGTGCCAGGACATTCATGCACAGCCCTAATCTGTCACAGACCCTAATTCTGTGAGCATCTTCTCTTCCTCAGCGGAATCTTCGGAGGGACAAAGACCGTCGGAATATGTTGCAGTTCAACTTGCAGACCCTGCCTAAGAGTGCCAAGCAGAAGGAGAGGTAAGGGCCTGGTTTTCCCGAGCTGGACTGGGCCTTACAGTGAGCGGAGCAGAAGCCAGGCTGGATGCCTCACGTTCTCCAGGGCAGCTTTGACCTCAGCTTTCTAGGATTGTCCCATTGAGAGATGCAGAGGAAGCATCGGGGTTCTTAGAGCTTTGCCGATGAGAATGGCCATCCATTCATTGTGAGGAGCAAGCCAGCCCAGGGACACCTCCTGCTTTTGCTAAAGTTACATTTTCCTTGGCCTTTCAGAGACCGCATACGTCTGCAAAAGAAGTTCCAGAAGCAGTTTGGAGTAAGGCAGAAATGGGACCAAAAATCCCAGGTATGAGCCAATCCTGCGTTTGGGGGTGGCCTGTGGGGGCTCCAGCTCACCCCGAGGTGGGACGCCCATTTCCTCACTCCCAGAGCCCCCGCTCAGCCCAGGAAGAGAATCCTTGCACTGGCTGGGAATCAGGTACAATTACGTGGCCTTGGTGCATTCACACTCCTTTCCTTTTCCATGATTTTCCTTCCACAGAAGCCCCGGGATTCTTCCGTCGAGGTTCGTAGTGACTGGGAGGTGAAGGAAGAAATGGATTTCCCTCAGTTAATGAAGATGCGTTACTTAGAGGTGTCAGAACCGCAGGACATGTGAGTGGCCTCTATCATCCCTCCATGCTGCATGTGCTCCCCAGGGTCCAGACCACCGAGTGGGCAGCTCTCATGGGAGGAGAGGGGGCATGGGCCTTCCAGCCCATCTCTGACTCGCCTTCTCCCACCTGCAGCGAGTGCTGTGGGGCCCTGGAATATTACGACAAAGCCTTTGACCGGATCACCACGAGGAATGAAAAGCCTCTGCGAAGCATCAAGCGCATCTTCCACACCGTCACCACGACAGATGACCCTGTCATCCGCAAGGTGCCTCCTCCCCACCCCTTTCTCTAGGCAGAACAGGGACATGTAGCCTGGACTCAGAAACTCCCCTTTGGAGCAAGATGTCCAGGGACCAGCCAGCTCTGCCCATGTGCATGTGGGAGGGGTGAGATTTAAAACGAAGGTCAACTGCTCACGCCAGGGTCAACTTTGTGTGCCACGTGTGACGTGGCTCCGCAGATGTGCTCCCCTGGCTGATCAGAGCCATGGCCCCAATGTAGGAGCCATGAGGCCACAGACTGGCCGCTTCTGCATCTCAGCACACACCACGGCTGACAGGCACCTGCCCTTGAGGGAGATTGATCCTTCTCTGTTTTCTTGACAGCTGGCAAAGACTCAGGGCAACGTGTTCGCCACAGACGCCATCCTGGCCACACTGATGAGCTGCACCCGCTCGGTCTATTCCTGGGATATTGTCGTCCAGAGGGTCGGCTCCAAGCTCTTTTTTGACAAAAGGGATAACTCGGACTTTGGTGAGTTTTCCTGGTGGGCATTGGTACACGAAGTCAGGCTTGTCACGTGTCAGGGGCCTAGCTGGCTTTCAAGGGAGCAGGAGAGGGCTGCAACTGGGGGATGTCTACCCTGGGGAGGGGGGCCCGCCCACCTGCCTGCTCAGACGCTCTCACCTTCCCCTTTGCCTCGTAGACCTCCTGACTGTGAGCGAAACTGCCAACGAGCCCCCTCAGGATGAAGGCAACTCCTTCAACTCCCCCCGTAACCTTGCCATGGAGGCTACCTACATCAACCACAATTTCTCCCAGCAGTGCCTACGAATGGTGAGAAAGCTGAGGGATCCTCCCCACTGAACCTGTTGTCATTATGGCCAGGAGCCGCATGTGGGCCCTGGGCTTCACTGGGCAGTACCGGGGCCGGGGCAGGGTAGGCCAAGCTCTCCGCTGCCACACTCATAACCTCTTCTGAATTCTGTGCAGGGAAAGGAAAGGTACAAGTTTCCCAATCCAAATCCATTTGTGGAGGATGACATGGACAAGAATGAAATTGCCTCAGTGGCATACCGGTATGTCGGGTCTGTGCTGGGGCAGACATCATGATCCACTCAGGTTGGGCCGGGCCAGGCTGAGTTTCCTTTCTCCCTCCTGCAGGTACCGGAGGTGGAAGCTTGGTGACGACATCGACCTCATCGTCCGCTGTGAGCACGACGGCGTGATGACTGGGGCCAACGGAGAGGTGTCTTTCATCAACATTAAGACCCTTAATGAGTGGGACTCCAGGGTGAGTGCTCCCCAGGATGACTTACCCAGAACTCTGTGCCAGCCTTCCCGTGGCTCCACATTTAACATCCATATCTCTTAGGTTCTCGGCCTCTGGGAGACAAGTACAGGGGTTGTGGCCACCGTGAGTCCCTGTCGCTCACTCTCTGCTTTATTTTCTCCTCTCACGGGGGCCCTGCCACCATCTGGATAGATTTGGTGTCTTCATTTTTCTCCCACAGTAGCTTGGTCTGAAAGGGTTTTATCTGTGGCCCAGCAGCCTCCCTTCCGTGACTTGGCTTCTTTACTGACCTGGTCGCACCCGTCTAAGGAAGACTATGTTGTTCCTCCTTGTCGGGATCCCAGGTGACTACTGCCACCCACTGAAGCAGCTGTCTTCACTTCCCCACTCTGTCCTAGGTAGGGTGTAGGTGAGAGGCGACTATCAGCTGCCACTGCTGCCACCAAACCTCACTGGGTCTCTGCAGGAGAAGGGCCCCCCTGCTGCCATGTCCCTTGTTGCTTGGAGGGACATAAGCCAATGTGGAAGCCGTTGGTTCCTTCCCTAGACACAGTCTCCTAGAACTGGCCTCAAAGCCAGGAGAACGTAGGCAGTCCCTCACTCGGCAGGGGCACTCTCCGTCCATCCCTGAGGACCAAGACCAGCTCCGAGCACATAAAAAAAGGGAATCCCGCTTCTTGCCCTCAGCGAGCTTATGTTCTAACAGCCCCTGAACCACTTGTAATGATCAGAGCAGACAAAATGAATCCGGGGGGGAGGAGGGGGAGGTAACCTCGGGGTTAGTGGAATCAGGAATACCCAGAAAGACCTCCTATAGGAAGCAGAGGTAGGCCAGTAAGTATGGTGCCTGCCTTGTAGCCTGCCTGAAGGGCAGGAGAATGGCCCAGATTATAAAGGGGGGAAAGGCCAGACTGGGAAGAGCAGATCTTCCCGGGGAGGTTATTTGAAAGGATCCCGGGAGAGTCACTGCTGGGCCAGGGGATAGGAAGCAGGGAGTAGAGAGAAGTCTTTCTGTGAGTCAGGTATGATAGGAAAAGAAAGTAGCTGATGGTTATATGGAGTGAATGAGGGAAGACTGGGAGGTCCGGTTTTGGGGGAGAGAGAAGGGAGTGAACTCTATAGCACCTCCTCTGTGCTAGGACTTTTTTTTTTTCCCTGAGGCAATTGAGGTTAAGTGACTTGCCCAGGGTCACACAGCTAGGAAGTGTTAAATGTCTGAGGCCAGATTTGAACTCGGGTCCTCCTGACTTCAGGACTGGTGCTCTATCCAGTGTGCCATCTAGCTGCCCCTGGTTTTCACAAATATTAATTCGTTTGATAACAACCCTGTAAGGTAGATGCTGTTGTCCCCTTTGTTGAGGAAAGTGACTTGTGCAGGGTCACACAGCTGGAGCCTAAAGCCTGATTGGGATTCAGGACTTCAAGACTGGACCCAGTGCTCTGTTCACTGTGTCTCCAGTTGCTGCAGTTTAAAGAAGAAAAATAAGTTGTTTTGGAGGTGTTGGATTCAGAATGCTTCCAGACATCGAGCTGGTGCTGTGGGCCTAGAGTTCAGAAGAGACTAGAACTGGATAGAACAATCCAGGGCATCATTAGTGTTAATAGAGTTGTTAAACCACTTGGGGCCAATAAGATCCCCAAGTAACAGCAGAGATAAAAGGGCCCGAGACAGAGCCGTAGGCACATCCACAGGCAGCACGTGGGAACAAGGCTGAGGTCCCTCCTCAGCAATGGACAAAGCCGCTGAGCAGCATTCAGCCAGGCAGGATCAGGAAAACAAAGGCCGCCTCTAAGCTGAAGAGGATGAGGATTGCAACCCGGGCTGCCAAGGGCTGATCAGAGAAGGGAACTGAGGAGGGGGCCGTGGGATTTGGGGGCGCTTGTGACCTCAGTAAAGTGCCTGTATAGTATCTGGGGCTACTTTGAATGCCTCGTTTATAGTGGACAGAGAGAGGTGAGGGCTGTAAGTTGGGAGATTCTTTCCCAGAAGGAGCTTTTTCTGCCGCTGCTTTCCTGACCTGCCCCCATTTAGGGACAAGTGGAAGGGCCCTTACCCATCACCCCATGCACCCTTCTGGTTCAGTGAGGTCATTTCTCCAGACTCTGGCCCATGTTGATGCATATGCTTTGGGTTGGACCTGCCTCCTCAACAATTCTGCCCCATAGATCATCCTCCAGTGACCCTCCTGGCCACCTAATCCCCTCAGGTTATTCCTCCACTTTCTTCTGTATCCCCAGGTAGGAAATGACAGGTACCCACCCCTTTAGGCTCAATGTGTCTATGGAGCTTGTTGACCTTGCACTTCATGTCAGTGAAAGTCTTCCCTGCCCACTCCATCCTTGAGGCACTCCTCCTGGCACTTGGTTTCTCCACGGCATGTGCACTGTGCCATCTGATCCATGAGCACCTCCAGGGGTAGTAGGAAGCCTCCCTTCTGCCCTGCCCTGTTGTGTCCACAGCTGGTGCTTGGTCATTGACGGGCCATTGCCCAGGCCAGGGTCAGCACACCCAATTCTTCCTTGAATTCTGGCCTCTTTGGGGTCTTTCACCCCAGCAGGGTGTATCTGGGAAGAAACCTCAGGACACTAACTGCCTGGCGGTGGCTCTGCTTTCCCTTGACAGCACTGCAATGGTGTGGACTGGCGTCAGAAGCTGGACTCTCAGCGAGGGGCGGTCATTGCCACAGAGCTTAAGAACAACAGCTACAAGCTGGCTCGCTGGACCTGCTGCGCACTGCTGGCCGGATCAGAGTACCTCAAGCTCGGGTGAGAGCCATGACCAGCCTGGGGGAAGGGGGGAGATACTGTGGGACGTGGGTTCCACTGGCCATGATTGCCCTTAGGGGCTCCCCAGGAAGGCCATCACAGAGCTCCCTGCCTCACCCCTTCCCCTCAGGTACGTGTCCCGCTACCACGTTAAGGACTCAGCTCGTCACGTCATCCTGGGCACCCAGCAGTTCAAGCCCAATGAGTTTGCCAGCCAGATCAACCTGAGCGTGGAGAACGCCTGGGGCATCCTGCGCTGCGTGATCGACATCTGCATGAAGCTGGAGGAGGGCAAGTACCTCATCCTCAAAGACCCCAACAAGCAGGTGATCCGCGTCTACAGCCTGCCCGACGGCACCTTCAGCTCCGACGAGGACGATGACAATGAGGACGAAGACGAGGACGAGGAAGGTCCGTGGGCTTCAAGGGCTGGGGAGCATCCCTTGGAACCATGGGAAAAGGCGGGAGGGGCCTTCGGGGGCAAGGAGACCCAAGTTCCCTGCCTTGGCTTATAGCGACTCCCCTCCACAGCAGTGAAGGGGATGCACTGGGGGTGTCTCCATTCTCCAGCTAAAGACAATGGGTTGTTTGAGACTTCAGGGCTAATTGGTGACATTTCTGGGTTCAGATTCTGGGCCCCAAGAGGAATAGTGCAACTCCTGGGGCTACTTACTTCCAGGCCTTGGGCTCCTGCTCACATGGCCACAGGCAGGCCACCTAGACAGAACAATATCAGAGCTCCAGCGGGTATAGTGCCGGGCCAGCGGGGATGAAGGCCTGGGTTCCAGTTCCCCTTCAGACAGCGGCTAACTGGGGCGTGGGGAGGAGGGGAGTCTGGGCAGGCAAACCCCCTGGGTGTGCTGGAGCTGAAATCAGCAGCTCTTGAAACAAAAGCCAATGCCAGCTGTTAGTCACTGACATCTCTGCCCCATCGAGCACTTGGAGAGGACACGGGGTCACTGGGTATGTTTGAGGAGTGGGGAAAAGGCCGCCCTTTGCCATGTACTCATGCCCCTGCTCCTTGTCTTTCAGAGGAAGAAGCATGAACGGGACAGCAAGGCCAATCGTACACCCCTGCACATCTTCACACCTCTTTGCCTAGAAGGGACTAGAGGATCCTGTGGGGATTAGCCTTGTCTACACAGAGGTTTAATAGATGAAATAAAGAGAAACCTAATTCATCTTTGTTTGGCATGGTCACTAACTGAGTGGACTGGCCAAAGAGGTCATTGGAGGTCAACAGTGAGCACCCCAAGTCTGAGGCACCTGAAAGGGGGGCTGCCATGGCTGAAGAATTCACCAGCCTGCAGTCCATCTTTCCCCACCTTGACTCCAGCCAGGCTGGTCCTTGGCAGCCCCAGGCCCATGGTGGACAAAGGCTTCCTGGCCTGGTCCCATTGGGAGACCATTGAGTGCTTTTGGGTGTTTCTGACTAAGCATTTTCCAGGGGAGGGAGCCCGGATGGGGGGCACCTTCCCAGACCAGTAGACATGGGATTCTTCTGAGCTGAAGTGCTCTGGAGAGAGGCGGCAAGAGGATACAGTGGGAGGTGAGAGGGTCATGTGCTCAGGAGGAAACTGTTCCCTGGGCTTTGGACTCTGTCCAACCAGGAACAAACCTACACCTGGAGGCCTAAAACTCCCACCTGGACCTCCCTCCCCGAGATGCTCCTTCCTCCAGGGCCTCACTTTATGGTGCCTGATAATGAGATATGCAGGTAGAGCAGACCAGAGAGCCAGATTGGTGGGAAGCCCTGGTTCTTCACCCCCAGGACAGTCTACACAAACTCCAGAATCTCCTTGGTTGATACACAGGCTAATGAGCAGGCCTTGATTTAACTTGACCTTCCTGGAGGTCCTAATGAGCACACCCCAGGATTAGCAGACAGTCAGGCCCCAGGCTGACAATTGGGATCAATCACGCATTGGCCAAGTACTCATCATCATCTCATGATGGGCAGAAGAGGGGTGACGAGGGACCGAGGGCCAACAAAACTGGCTGGGAACCTTTCCATGTCAGTCGCTATAACAAGGCAAAGTCTTGATTAAGCAAGTGAATTCAAACTGCAGCTCACAGCTCTAGAACTTAAAATCCCTAATCCCGTGGAGTCATCAAAGTGATTAATAACTGACTGGGATAAAAGAGGGGTCTGATTCATCATGTCACACACTGGTCCCTGATGGAGAGTGGCAGCCCAAGCTTTTCTGATGCTGTACTCAAAGCACAATCTTCACCTTTCCAGTGGCTAGTCCCACCCTCCCA
>JAJPUD010029431.1:0-13657 GCA_023553655.1 Myrmecobius fasciatus
AGAGAGAGAGAGAGAGAGAGAGAGAGAGAGAGAGAGAGAGAGAGAGAAAATTAGCTTACATATACTAATTTTTAAAAATAATAATGATTCTTATCTAACAAATTTTATGAAAAAACTAACTCAACTGAAAATACATGGCCCTTTTAAAGCTTTTTTACCTTGGATCTTTGCCCTCAGCATAATTTGTACTGATTAATGAAGGATCCCAGTTCATGAAGGAAATTGCAAACCATTCCAGTATCTGTACCATGAAAACCCCAAATGGGGTCACAAAGAGCCAGACATGACCAGTTCATTAGGTCTAAGGCTTAAATGAGCAATGCATTATGAGTAGCTATTTGTGTGTGGGGAGCACTTGGGATTGGGGAAGTAGGACTCAGTCTCCTTATCTGCAGAGTGAATTATTAAAATATACTTACTTCTTTAAAACAAACAAACAAACCAAAAAAAAAAAAAAAAAAAAAAAAAAACCCAACCCTGTTGCACAGGTGTTAATGTTTGTTAACAGATGGATTGGTTTCCAGGTCTGGCTCCAGCCAACTTCTTCCTCATTATTTCAGACAATTCCCCTAATACTTTGTACAGGCTGGTCCCATTGTCAGAAATATTTCCCTCTTCATCTCTGCTGCTAAGGAACCCTAGCTTTTTTCAATGCTCACAGGTCGTATGTGTTACCTCCCATGGAAAGGCTTTCCTGAAACACCTGATAGTTGATGCTCTTTCCTTCCTTGTCTATCCTTGTACTTATTAAACTGCTTACATTTTGTGCATATCAGTGAAAAAAGGTAAACTCCTTTCAGGCAGGGACTATGTTTTATTTTTTCCCTCACTTTTCCTAGACCCTACTTATGGGCTGTTCAGTCATTTCAGCCATGGGTAACCCTTTGTGTCCCCATTTGGGGTTTTCTTGGCAAAGATACTGGAATGGTTTGCCATTTCCTTCTCCAGCTCATTTTACACATGAGGAAACTGAGATAAATAGGATATGTCACTTGCCCAGGGTCTCACCATAGGTAGTAAGTGTCCAAGAGTGGATTTGAACTTATGAAGGTGAGTCTTCCTGATTCCAAGTCTTAGCTGCCCAATGAGCTAATGCCCAATGACACTCAGGAGGAATATGAAATAAGACAATATTTGTGAAGTGCTTAGCACAGTTCCTGGGATATAGTAGGCACTGAATAAATAAATGCTTGTACGCTGTCCCAATAACCGTTTCTTGTACTAGTTTGGATTGGGGTGGAGAAAATACTGTTTCCCATTCACAGTCCTCCACTCAGAAGACTCTCCAAGCTACTATAAGTTTGTCTCAGATAAAATATTCACATAACAATCCTCACTTTCATTTCTCCTCCTTCCTCCATTGTCCAGAGCTTTTTTGTTTGTATGGGATATTTGTAACTATTGGTGATATCCTGTTTCCAGCCTGTCTCAGCCTTTGTGATGGATAAAAGATGAAATGACTGAGGAAACAAAGGCTCAATCATCCAAGCAATGCGTGCCAACTGCCTAACAGCCTGAGACCAGGCCCCTTCCTCAATTCAGAACTGGGCCCCAAATCCAGGAAAAGACAGAAGCTTATAAATTTAAAACTTCATCAAATAAGACCAATTAAAGCAAGCAATACTACAGTAGGTAATCTGGATAAAAGATTAGGTTTTCTTCCAATCCCCATATTTAAATAAAGGTTTCTCACAAGACAGAAATTGCACTAGATATATAATTGAATAATAGAAAGAGAACTGAGTTAGCTTCAAGATTGAGTTACAACATGAAGTCAGGGTGGTTCCCTCAGTTCCCACAATGAACCCTTCATTTCCTGCATCTTCCAAAACCTTCAAAGCCCTGTTGGAGGATGTCTAAAAGAAAAGGGGATAAGGGGCAGCTAGGTGGTGCAGTGGATAGAGCACCATCCCTGAAGTCAGGAGGACCTGAGTTCAAATTTGGTCTCAGATACGCCCTAGCTGTGTGACCCTGGGCAAGTCACTTAACCCCAATTGCCTCAGCAAAAAAAAAAAAAAAAGAAAGAAAGAAAAGAAAAGGGGATATGTTAGGGCCAAAGATTTTGGGGAAGAAGCTTGTCCTTGAATTGAGGATCAAAGGGTATGGTTTGATTCCCTTGAGAAACATGAGACCCCTAGGCGTGCTGGAGATTGCCATTAATGTTTTCATTATGACGACTATGGCTGTTTTAAGTGGTCTTAGAAAACCCTCCAGGAAGCGCTCTGTTGAGAACTACACCTTTTCAGCAGATGGATGGGTGTGGGCCTTTGGACAAAGGGTGGGACCTCAGTGGGGGAAGGAAAGGAGGCAAGGAGGAGGGGTCAGGAGATGAGGAGAGGTAAGACTAGGAGGAGGGACTAAGCCAGGGGCAAGGCCTAGGAGGCGAGGCTAGGAGAGGAGGGAAGATATAAGCAATGTTGGTGGTAAGGGAAGGAGGCGTGGCGCGGCAAATGGAGAACTTGAGAGGCAATGGGGGCTGAATAAGAACCAACATGATCTACGTTCCTCTGGCTCGACTCTTCTTGGTGACCAGGCTTTGGGCCTGGCCATGTGCACAATGAAGCTCTGGAGATGAGAAGTCCTGCTGCCCTTAGGTAATTTAACAAAGCCCTCTTTCTGCCAGGCTTCCTTGCTGCTTTCTGGTGGTTAGAACACCTGGATTTTAATCCCTTATCTCCTGCATATTATCTGAGACACACTGAGTAAATTGAATCCCTTCCCTCCCCATTTATCTCTTCAAGCTTATTAGACATTTTGAACTGAATGTCCCAAATTCAAAACATGCAGAAGGGAATTCAGTATCTTATCTCTCTTCTGTACTGTTTCCATCAAAAGCAACATCTTCTCTTTCCCCAGGCTCTCAAACTCAGAACCACTCCTGATTCCTCACTTAAGCTAAACCCACATCTCTAAATAGTTGTTAAATTTTGTTGAGCCAATCTCGATAGCATTTCTTGCATCTGTTTTCTTCTCTACACTCATATGACTGATCTGCTCATTCAGATCCACATCACATCTTGCCTGGATTATTTTTTCTGATCAGCATTTTATTTTACTTTCAATTTTCAATAGTATTTTATTTTTCCAAATATATATGAAGATAGTTTTCAACATTCATTTTTGTAAGACTTTGTGTTTCAAATTTTTTTCTTTCCTTCCCTTCCCTCCCCTTTCCCCAAGACAGAAAGCAATCTTGTGCAATCTTTTAAAACATATTTCCATATTTGTCATGTTGTGCAAGAAAAATCAGACCAAAGGGGAAAAAACCACAAGAAACAAACAAACAAGCAAAAAGTGAAAGTACTATGGTTCCATCCACATTCAGTCTCCACAATTCTCTCTCTGGGTGCAGATGGCATTTTGCAGCCCAAGTCTACTGGAATTGCTTTGAATCCCGCATTGTTGAGAAGAGCCAAGTCCATCACATAATCTGGTTGCTACTGTGTACAATGTTCTCTTGGTTCTGCTCCCTTTGCTCAGCATCAGCTCATATAAGTCTTTCCATTGCGTGGGGTTCTGAAAGAGTTTCCTGGAGCATCTAGGTAGCCCAGTGGATGGAATACTGGCCCTGAAGACAGGAGAACCCGAGTTCAAATTGAGCCTCAGACACTTAGCTCTGTGACCCTGGACAAGTCATTTAATCTCCATTACTTAAAAAAGGAGGAAGAATTCATATCTTAATTCATATCCTGCCTCAAGATTCTTCTATTTCTAATCCATCCTTCAGTTGCCAAAGGTTGTTTCCAAACCACAAGTCTGACCAGGCCAAGCTTCTTTCTACTCAAGATGTTCCAGTAATTCTCTATAGAAACTCCTCTGTTTAATACTCAAAAGTCCCTTACACTTTGCATTTGCAACTTGTATTTATTGCATTTCACTCCCCACTTTAATGTTCTTTTTGGCCCAATCAGATTGCCATTCTTTCCAGTCCTTAAACATGGCATTCCACTTCTGGTCTCTATGCCTTTTTCTAGGCTGCCTCCCATTTCTGTAAAGCACAACTTTCTCATCTTTAATAGAATCTCTACCTTCTTTCCAAGTTCTAAATCCTAAATCCTAAAATACAGTGCCTGGCACAAATAATTGCATATTGATTAAGTTTAACTTCTTTTAAAAACCAAAGTTGTTGAATTCTGTATTGCAAGTAATCCCAGCAATTCTCTTTACCTTCAATAAAAGCAATATAATCAGTGAGTACCTCATGAACGTTTTTGACTAACCATAAAAGTATGGCGTTTTTTTCAGAAAAATTATCAATTTTTAAACAACTTTAATGGGAAAGAATAGTCATACATACAGTCATGGGATGTAGTGGCCATGAGATAAGTGAAGGGAGAAACAACCATGGCAGTGATAGGCCCAGTGTGGAAAGAAAGCAGGCGTTTTGGATCTTGGGTCTAAACAAAAAAAAAAACACAGAAATAACCCCTTCTAGAACCGAAAGCTAGGTTAATAAGGAATTCAAGACCAGTTTGAAAACTTAGATGTACCATTTCATTTTAAAAAAAAGTCAGTTTAGTATTGGCTCTGAAATCAGAGGAATAGAGACCTTTAATCTTTACTACTTGTGTGATTTTAAATAAGCCATTTAACTTTTGCTTGCCTCATTTTCCTCATCTATAAAAATGGGGGAAGGAGAAGTTTGAGCTAGATGTCCTCTGAGATTTCTTCAGGTTTTAGATGGATGATTTTATGAAATATTTTTAATATTAATTTTGTAAAACAATTAGTTCTTTACTTTCTGCTAAAACTGCATTCTGCTCAATAAGATCATGGGATTCCTGTCATTATTCAAAATTTAATAATTTAAATATTACTTTTCTAAAAACTGCCAGAAAAAAACAAAAATAAAATAAATACCAAAATGTAAGACATTTTTCTTTGATGAAAATATTGCATTTTTCCCTATAATCATAAAATTTTAAAGTTAAGGATTAAAAATAATCAAATCATTTCTTTAAATGGTATACTTCATGAGTATCTATATTATCTGAAGAAATAAAATATGTAAACACTATAAATCACAAAGTAAAATTAAAGGTTGTTATTAAAGTTTAAATTGGGTGGGACTTCATAAAATCTCATTTGCAACACATTTTTGTGATATGAGGAAACTTCTGGTAGGTTCTGGGAACACTATTACCAAAGAGCTACTTAATACCTCACTAAAACAAACAACAATTTTTCTTTAAAAAAATCAAAATCTTAGTTAGTTATGAGAAAAGAAAAACAAATCAAAGGAAGGAAACTTACTATGTTTGAAAAACTAAGATCCAACTTCCATATAGCACCATTTGCATCCTAAAGAAATAAAGCAAAATATTTTCAGATATTTCTAACAATTTGACTTTTTAATTAAACTTTTTAAATGAAGATTTTAATGACTTTAGTTAATATAAAGAGCTTTAAAGTAAAAAGCATTTCCATCATAATTTTTAAATGATAGTAATAATGTTGTATCACTGAATGCTTATATAAGCAATTAGCTGTTCACAATCGTTTGAAGCTTTGACTAAAGCAATTTTCATTTAATTCTCTAAATACAAATAAGAATTGAAGACTATTTACACAGTAAACAAAACAGTCTGCTAATACCTATAACCAATGGAAGGGAATGAAGTCATGTTACTGGGACCAGTTAGCTATGATGAATGTAAGTTGACAATAAAAAGAACTATAGGAAGCCACTGATAGAGTATCCATAGGAACCTCCATAACCACAATGAATGTCCATAAGCAGGGAATCATAGTGCACTTCTATGGTTATTTCAAGGTTACTTTCAATTAATTCAATTCAGTTTTACAAAATTAGTGAATATGGTCTCATTTAGGTTTCTGATGTAGAGAATAACAAAAACATTTATTAGAAGCTCAAAATGTTATCTATCCCAAAGTACTGTCCCAATGGCATTACAAAAAAGGCACTCTTTTTATCTCTATCCAGGCTGATGGTCTAAAGTCCTCAACTGAGATTCCTTCACAGACAACCCATGCTAAATTTTCTTGTTCCTTAAGACATGGGTTACAGCCAGCAGTCAATCTGTAGCTAGGGAACTTTTGCTATGCAACTCAATTTTTGTAATCTCCCTAAAGATCAGATTAGCAAGTGTTGTTCCAAAAGGTGATAAAATTCATTCTGTGCTTATAGAAAATTCTAATTACAGGCAGCTAGATGGTGCAGTGGATAGAACACAGGACCTGGAGTTGGCAAGACCTGAGTTTAAATCCAACCTCAGACACTTACTGATTGTGTGGTCCTGGACAAATCATTGAGTGTATGACTGACTCAATTTTCCTCATCTGTAAAATAGGAATAATAAAAGCACTTGCCTCAAAGAATCATTGTAAAGATCAAATGAGATAATAATTGGAAAGCATTTATCAAGCTTTAAAGTGCAATGTAAGTATTATTATTAGTTTGAGCTTAATCATCTGCTGAATGGATTCCTGGTGCTGACCCCCATCAATCAAAATGGAAAACGCCCAGTGAGATTTCCTTCTTAGGATAAATGAAATGAAATATTTCAATGCAGCAAACATAGCAAAGGACTATATGACAAATAATAATACCACAAACAAGTTTATCTACCTAATACATGTAAAAGCCTAAGGGGTAAATGGCTCTTACCTGAGCATACCAGATAGAATTCCCAGGTTTAAATATTTTCACCATCGAATAGATCTTGACATTCTTGCCTACTTGCAGTTCATTAATAGGCTCCATCTCTATCATTTCAGATTCATCAATAGCATCAGCAGTATCTATTGTTTCAAAGTCCCATATCTTTGCAGAATTAAAAATAGAGGGGAAAAGGGGTATTTTAATCTGTCAATAATTTCTGTACATTCACATAGGAAAAGACAATCCCAACTTTTTACAAGTCAGATGTAAAGTAGAAATAGGAATAAACTGCTTAAACTTTTAAAAATTGTTTTATCACAATAAATCTACACTCCAAATTCAGTTTGAAAGAGACCCCTTGTAGTTCACAATTTTGAAAATATATTGTGCCTAGTACTGATCTACATTTCTTTCTATTGTTTTTTCTTTGATCTGTCCTTTTAGTTTTCCAGGCCTTATCAGGAAGAAAGACTTTAATATATGTTCTTTTGTTAATATCCTGTAATTCAAGTCTTAATAATTTCCTTTCCCTTTTAGCTACAATCTCTGATTAACTTCTTTTTCAATAAAATGATATTTTCTTAATTTAACAGAATTCCATTTGCTTTCTTTTCTACTCTCACCCTATTGGGAGGAAAAAGAAGCAAAACAAAATCTTGTAACAAATATTCATTGTCAAACAAAACAATTTCCTCCTTTGACCATGTTCAGAAAAATGTGTCTCATTCTTCACTTTAAGTATATCAACCTCTTCTAGAAGATGGATAGTATACTTCATTTTTAGTCTCTGAAATTAAGAATTCATTAGGTTATGATCCTCTGGAATCATAAAAATTTTGATCATTAAGGCAGAAGAATTTTTATGGCTTTCAAAGCTGCTTGTTTTTAGGGTGTTGATTACTCTAAAAATTCTATAAATTGTTCTGGTTCTTTTCATTTCATTCTTCTTCATTTCAATCAGATCTTTACAATTGCTCATTATTATAATATTGATTTCATAATATAAATTGTTTCTCTAGTTCTGCTCCCTTCACTCTCTGCATCAGTTCATACATTTTTGCATGTCACTTGGAAATCATCTTTTTCTTCATTCCTTGTGGCACAATTCAATTCTAGTGTATTCATATACTACAATGTATTCAACCATTCCCCAGATGATCATGGATCCCAGAGAAACTGGCTTAAAATTGTGATAACTGGTTGCCTTGACCATAGCCTAATCAAAGGAGGTAATATGATAGATCACAACCTCTTGGGCTCCAGTTTTTTGCCATCCTATACACCAAAATGTTTCTATGCATATTTTTTAAACAAATAGGACTTTTACCTTTTTCTTTGATTTCTGTGGTAATAGATTCCTAGCATTGGTATAGTTGGATCAAAGACCATGTGCTGTTTATGTATAATTCCAAATTGCCTTTCAGAATGCTTAGATCCAATCACATTTCCAAAAAAAGTAGATGAGTATGTTTTTTTTCCCCCCCACAGCTCCTCCAACATTGCTCTTTTTCTTTTTATGTCACCTTTGTCAATCTGATGAATGTGAGGTAAGAACATCAGAGTAACCTTTAATACACATTTCTCTATTATTATTGACTTGGAGCATTTTTTTTTTCATATGGCTATAGCTAGCCAGGAGTTGTTGTCTTTTCCCCCTTGAAAACTATCTATTCATATCTTTAAACCATTTATTAATTGAGGAATAGCTTAATATTCTTATAAATTTGAATCCTTTCCTTATATATCTTGGAAATAAAACCTTTAAAATATAAATTGTAGCAAAGATTTGTTGCCATTTAGTTGTTTTTCTTCAAATCTTAGCTTTAAAAAACCTTTTTTTAAGTTTATGTAATCAAAACAAATTATACATTTTATTTTTACGATCCTCTCTATCCCTTGATTAGTCATGAATTTTTTATCTATAAGCAGGTAGGTAACTTTTTACTTGTTTATATATATGATATGATCTTTTATATGGAGGCCACATATTCATTAGAAGCTTCTCGTGGCATAAAGTGTAAGGTGCTAGTTTAAACTTAATTTCTTCCATATTGTTGTCATATTTTAATCAAATTGTGAGTCCTTATCCCAGTAAATGCTGTCTTTGTGTCTATCAAATACCAGGCTACTAGATACCTTTTCTTCTATATGTTGTATGCCTAATCTATGCCACTTATCAACCTCCCTATTTTTTCATCAATATTGAACTATTTTGAGTTTTATTGCTTTGTAGTTTAACTCGAGGTCTGGTATTGCTAGCTAGGCTCCTTTTGCTCCCATTATTTTCCATTTTTTCCCTTGAAATTCTTCACCTTTTGTGCCTTTGTGAATTTTAATCTTCTCTCTCTCCATACATATATAATATTTTGTTTTTATTTATTAATATGTTTATTCAAATATTAAATATAATTATTAACAATAAATTATTGTTTTTCTAGTTCTGTAAAGAAATTCATTAAATAAGTAATATTGTCATTCTTATTATATTAACCATGCCTATTCATGTACTAATAATATTGCTCCAATTATTTAGGTTTACAAACAGTGGTTTGTAGCTATCTTTCTAAAATTCCTGTGTGTATTTTAGTAAGTAAACTCCTAAGTATTTTGCATATTCTTTAGTTATTTTAGCTGGAATTTCTCTTGCTATCTCTCTTCTGGCTTTTCTTGATGCTATACAGAAATGCTGATGAATTTTCCTGCAGTAATTGTTTTAATTATTTGTAATTGAATTATTGTTTTCTTTTGGGTTCTTTGAGTATGCTATCATTCTATCATCTGTAAAAATGATAATTTTGTTTCTTTTTTTACGGATGTTCACTCCCTCAATTCCTTTTTTATACCTTAGTGCTACAGCTAAAATTTCTAGTACTATGCCAAATACAAGTAGTGAACTATTTTAGGAAGTTTCCATATCTCTAAGTGAAAACTCCCTGACCTTCTTGCTCCTAGAAAATGAACCTCTCAGGCAAGGACACTGATGGCGCTACAATGCACAGAATGCTTGGGCAGAGAATCAAGAAGTCCTTGAGAACAAATCCAGTCTCAATTATTAGTTGTGTGACTGGCCAAATTACTTGGCCTGTGTCTCAGTTTCTTCACCTGTAAAATGGGGATAATAATAGCATCTATCTCTCGAGGTGGATGTAAAAATCAAAGGAAATAGTATTTGTAAAGCGCTTAGCACAGTGCCTGGCACATAATAGGTGCTATATAAAATAATTGCTGTTGTTTTTATTGATGAAGCTTTTGTTTACTGCCTTTATTGTGCCTGTATAAAAGTCTTTAATATATCAAGACTACTGATTTAACAAAAAAAAAAAAACCATAAAAATCACCAGAAATTGTCTGAGAAATTTTCAGGATTATGAAATAGCATAATCAGTTCTTTTTGGCAATTTCTTATTAAAAGGGGGATGGAGTACCTGGCCTGGAATCAGGAAGATTGGTCTCCCTGAGTTCAAATCCAGCCCCAGGTACTCATTAGCTGTGTGACTCTGAGCAAGTCACTTAACCCTGCTTGTTTCAGTTTCTTCATCTGTAAAATGGGGTGGCAGAGAAAATGCCAACCCACTGCAGTATCTCTGCCAAGAAAACCCTAAATGGGGTCATGAAGACTTGGCCATGACTGAAAAAAGTTCTTATGTTCTAAAGAACTAAAGTGAGTCTCATCTTATAACACAATGTCACTCACCCCATTTATAGAACAGTCTTTGAGAAAAATTCAACCTTACTTGCTTATTTCCAACCATTAAGAAAGATGGATTGCAAGAGTTAAAAAAAAAATAGGATTCTGTTCAAATCCACAAAGAAACTCACCCTAATGCATCCGTCATCTCCAGCTGTGATAATTTCTCCTTCGTCTATCATTATCTGGTTAATGGGGCCGATGTGGCAGGTTTTTCGTGCATGTCGACAAAGCTCTACTTTGATGAGACCCCCCTCCCAGAGCAGCAAATTGCCCCACTGTGATCCTGTGAGTACCTTTCAGGTATGGGGAGAAGAAATAAATATTTATTACTAAGTATCTGTGGTGAAAATTATGATTTCTAAGAAAGTATCCTGCTAATAGTTTATTCCACAAATGGTTGGAGTATTTGGTCGAGCTAAGAAACTCCAGGTAACAGATAAAATGCCAACAATGGTCCTCCACCACCTACCCTAAGGCCAATGCCATGTTTAAAATCAAGAGCAGGCTCAGAGTACCTTTCACATCATACATACCTTCCTATTCTCTTCTAAGGGGTCTTCTTTGTGTCAATTTAACTTATTTTTCTAACTTGTTCTATCTAGTCAGTCACAGAGTTCTGTAAATTAATCTTTTAAAATGTTTCTTTTATCCATATCCTCCTTTCCATTTTCACTGTCACCCTAATTCAAGCTATCATCATCTTATGCTAGATTGTTTAAATAGCCTCCCTTCTGACTTCTGACTTTTTTCCCCCATGTGCCCTAAGTGATCTGTGGTTAGATAAAGAAAAAAAAAAGATTGTCATATGTACAGCAGAATGTGAGAGGATTCAATATAAGGCAGTAAATTTCCATTTCAAGAAAACCTGAATATAAATATTACACATTGTATTCAGAACTGTTCAACTTTTCTTCCTTGAAGGTTTTCTTTTGTTGTCTGCTGTGCACTTTTTACTTTATTCTTTTTTCTCTCTCCCTGTTCCCCTCCCCCAAGAAGGCTACAATAAGGCAAGATATATTTATATATATCTTTATGTAAAACATATACATATGCATATAAAATATGTACATATATATGCATAATCAAACACATATTTACATACATCTCTGTAAGACCATATTATACTTGTTTTCTGTATCTGTTTCTTCCTTTGTAAGTCTAAATTTTTCCATATTTTCCTAAATTCACCAACTCATCACTTCCTGCATTAGAGCAATATTCCAATCTCATAATGTCTAAAATAATATTGGTTAATATGTCTGACATATAATGTAGTTTCTCCATTTTTCTCTTTTAATCAAATAATTACTACCTCTAGTTTGTTTGGCTTTTACATAATAAATTCTACTCCTGATCTTTATTTTATGCTTGTGTATGTCTCTTATTTTCTATTCTTCCTGACTAATCTGCTGTACTTCTATCAGCTACCTTGCTCTCCTGTTACTGGCCTTCTCCAAAGATTCCTCACTTATCCTCTCCCCTGCCCCTTTCCCCTTGCTTTCTAGAAGACTTTTATAGTCTTTTAAGTATATATGTTATTCCCTCTTTATTCAATTCCTGTACATCTACACACCCTTCTATTACTCCCTCCTTTATCCTATTCCCTCAAAATTCTTATTTCTTTATAAATTTAGAAGACTTTTATTCCCTTCTAGATATATGTATATATGTATGTATGTATGTATGTATGTATGTATTCCCTCTTTAATCCACTCCTGATATGAGTTGGATTCCAGAATTATCAGCTCTTCTTCCCCCATTTAATTCTGTCAGTTTTTCCTCCTGCGCCTCATTTGTAAATATAATCACCATTTTTACCTTTTTCTATATAGTTTTGCTTTTTAAAATCACATCATATTCAGCTGCCTAATAACTAATGACCATCTTAGACATAAGGTTTACATTTCCATGTATAAAACATAAACAGTTTGTCCTTATTGAATCCCTTACATTTAATTTCTTTGATGTTTTTATATTTCTCTTGGATCTTGCAGGTCAAATTTTCTATCAAGTTCAATTTTTTTGCAACAAAATCACGAAAGCTGGGAATTCATGGACTATCCTTTTTTTTTTTTTTTTTGGTTGTTAGGGATTATGCTTAACTTTGCTGGGTATGATATGTTAGCCAGAACTCTAGATCAATTTCCACTTCCTGCAGGGAGTCTTCTCCAACTCTTAAAATTTTCATTATTGTCTCCATTGAATGAATTACTGTTTCAATTTTTAGGGACTATACTTGTCATTTTGTTATCATTTTTTGGGGGGGGAGAAGAGGAGTTGGTCAATCTATTTAAAAAAAAAATTATTCTGTGGCTAGCAAAAAAAAAGCTAAAAAACTAAAGTTCATATACATAAACTTAAGTTCAATTTAGCTAATTAAAATTTTTAAATTTGGCTACACTTTAATCATTGATAAAGTTATATCTTCCTGAAACCTAATGTGCTAAAATCAGAATTTGCAGTTTTGGTTTTGCAAGGCAGGCAACAAAGATCATTTATTTCCATTGAGTACAATGCTTACAATTTGAATAGCTACCACTATGACGGTGTCCAGATATGGCTCTGTAAGCACAGAGAAGTGAAAGAGATGTACTGTAAAAATGATTTTCTACTGGTTTACCATTTCCTTTTAAAATAAATTTTTTAAACAAAATTAAAATTGTGAGTTGCTAATTATAAATAGCTATGCTCAATTCAGAACTTTTAATTTGTTTTTGCTTTTTTGGGGGATCTTAGTTCTTTTATCTGATTTTGCATTCTGAACATTTAAAAAAAATGCCTATTTAGATACTTCCTGGTATTCATTAATTAATTGTCTCATTTGTATTAATTTTGTCTCTCTAATTAGATTATAAATTAAAAGAGGACAGACTAAAAACTAAAAATATTTTAATAAGTGCACTGCTTAGATTTTTTAAAAATGCATGTATGGAAATAGAAGCAAAGACAGATGATATAGGACAAATACTAAAAATGGCATGTTCTCTTTAGAATGCCTTTAGAACAAACAACTTTGAAAGGCTTAGGAATTCTGATCAACATAATGAAAGGCCATGATTTCTGGGGGACTCATAAAGAAATATACCAGTCACCTCCTGATGGAGAGGATATGGTCTTAGAGTGTAGATTGACACATATTTTGGGAGCATAGCCAATTACCAGAAATGCATGCTCTACATTTCTGATTATAATCTGCTCTTCAGCTTTTCTGGATCCTTAGCAAAGAGTATTTCATAGGAAACAATTTCTTTACTATGCTCCAAGAAAACAATTATACACATCTACATTCAAAACTATCCTTATGCAGGAGAAGGGAAAAATCTTATGGGACCCTCTTACCATGT
>JAJPUD010029432.1:0-13894 GCA_023553655.1 Myrmecobius fasciatus
GGCTGGGAAGGAGCTTAGAACAGGGGATGTCAAGGCTGGGAAGGAGCTTAGAACAGGGGGTGACAGGGCTGGGAAGGAGCTTAGAACAGGGGATGTCAGGGCTGGGAGGGAACTTAGAACAGGGAATGTCAAGGCTGGGAGGGGCCTGAGAATAGGGGATGTCAGGACTGGGAGGGAACTTAGAAATCCTCTAGCCCCGCACTTTACACATAGAAAGCCAAGGCCTGTAAGGGGCAGGGACTTGGCTGACCAGAGGCCAGTCACTTGAAGGAAATCAGACCTCCACCTCATCCTCAAAGGTGGGTAGTTTTAAAGTCATGAATGCAACCCCTGCCCCATTCTAAGCCTTCTCTTCTCCATAAAGAATGGGTTGGTTGTACCTCTGACTGACCCTCTCTCTCTGTTCAGCCTTGAGACAGAGCTGGGAATGAACCAAGGAGGGAGATTTCTCAATCGGAATGGGCAGACGCCGGGCTCTGACCTGGTTACAAAACGTCCCTTTGTCCCAGAGTCGCCCAGCTCCCTGGCCTTCTCTCCACTGCCTGGATGCATGACCAGCTCCCCAATGGCCCGGGATGGGAGGAAGGGCCTGTCCTCCTCATCTTCCTCCTCCTCCCTCCTAGAAACCCACAAACAGGGCCCATCCCTCTGCCAAAGAATGGGTCCAATTGTAAGATCCCAGACGGGCATGGCTGCAAGAATAATCGGCCAGTGGAAAGTCCTCATTTTCCAGGTGGGGAAACTGAGACCCAGAGACATGGAGTCAATGGCAGGTCTGGGAGCGACAATTCTCTCCAGCTCCCACCATTCCCCTCCCATCCCCCCTGCTCTCTGGGTCTGGCTCTCAGTCCCCCAGGGAGGGCATCCTGGCCAGGCCCAGCCCCGTTCACGTATGTCTGAGACACCTGCAGCCGGCCTCCAGGCCCCGAGTGAGCAAACTCTCCTCTTAGGGAGAGTCATAAATCAATAACCCTAGATCCCTCTGCTTCCTCCCCTGGGCCCCGCCTCCTCTCCAGCCTTGCTGCCCGTGCCCTTTGCCAGCGAATGTTCTTTGACCACACGCCAAGGAGAGGAGAGACACAGAACACAGTGTCCAGAGCAGCACAGATGGGCAGGACTGGATGCCTGAGCCGCCCTCCCCTCATCCCTTGCCCTTTGCCTCTGAGATAAGAAAAGAGATCAGCCTTTTTGGGGGCACTCAGCAGACCCTTCCCCACCATGACTGCTGGCCTCCTTGGCCTCCTACTGCCTCCCCATGCTCTGGAACCAGGCTCCCAGCAGACCTCCTCCTCCTCCAGGAAGTCTTGCCGTTTGGCAATCACAGCACTTTGGAGCTGAGGGACCCCTTAGGACATAGGATGTTGGAGCTGGGGGAGAGCCTTGGAACATGGGATGTTGGAGCTGTGAGGGAGGCTTAGAAGGTAGAATACTGGAGCTGTGATGGGGGTGTTAGAACATGGGATGTTGAAGCTGTGGGAGGGCCTTAGAACAAGGGATGGTAGAGCTGTGCAGGGGGTGAGGTTGGGCTTAGAACATAGGAGCAGGGGGGGCTTAGAACATGGGATGGCCTTTAGAACAAAGGGAAAAAGCACAGGCTGAGTTGCTACCACTCTCTCAGCACTCCAAGTGTGCTCGGCTCCCCTCTCTCTCCCCCAGAAGCTACATGTCAGCAGTAGCTTGTTAACTCTCCTACCACTGTGATTTTGAGAGGGTCCTTTCACGTCTCCGAACCTCAGTTTCCTCATCTAGAAAGTAAAATTGTTCATAGGATCATAGACTTATATAAAAGTCCTCTTGTTTAAACTTTTCATTTCACAGATAAGAAGCCTGATGCCCACGGGTGGGAAATCACTTGAGGGAAATAGACAGGATTTGAACCCAAGGCCTTTGGCCCTAAGTATTCTATCTGCTTATCTCGAGGGCTCTCGAGGGCTCCCTAGGACTCCCGTTGCTCAGTCCCACTGGCTGCTGGCCCTGGCTGGGCTTCAGCTGTTGACTGTTTTTGAGCTAAAGGCCAGGCGGGGTAGAAATAGAAACAACAGTGTCCCCGGGAGCTCTTGGAAGGGGCAAAGGATCCTGGCATGTCTCCTGACACCAACAGGGAACTTCCCCCAAAGGGCACCTTTGAGCTGGGGCTGTTGACTGAGGCTGGGGCTCCCTGTCCCAACCTGGCCTGAGCCTCTCTCTGCCCAGCTGTCACTGTTTACAATCAGAGATGAAGGCCGGGACCCTCTGGGGAGGGCTAGCACTGGCAACTTAGGGCAGAAGGGACCCTATGCTATTACTAGCCATACACGTTTGGGGGGCCCACTGAGGCACAGGACATGATGTCGCCTCTGTTTTTAAATCTTGGCTCTGCTGTTTACTAGACAGGGAGTCTTGGACAAAACATTTATTTTCCTTCAGTTTTGGAAGCCTGGGGCCGGTGACCAGTTACCATGGATATGGCGGGACAGATTCTTAGACTGGGTTGGACGGGGCCCTGGTACCTGTTGAAACCATCAGATTAGGCTGTCGTGTGGTGCCCTTCCCGATCTGGAGTTTCCCACCGCCTTTCTCTGTTGTCCTCCCGACTCGTTCCCCTGCTCCAGGACTGGAAGACTTCCATTCTCATCCCACCTGCTGAGATCCTTCAAAGCCCTGCACTCTCTGAGAAGCCCTTCCTGCTCTGCCCTAGGTCCTCCAGCTAAACTCGCCTCCCATTCTCATCTCATTTCATCTCATGTCCTCTGGATCCATAAACACCATCTATGTCCAAATTTTCAGCTCTTCAAAGGCAGAGTGTCCTGCACAAAGCAGAGTTTTCATTAAAAGGGTGTGTTGGGTGGGCTTAAAGGCCTTGCTTTCAGCTGGAGGAGTGTTAGGAAAGAACAGGGTTGGGGATGGGGGTAGTGGATAACAGGTAAGGCAGTTGTGGGGGAGAGAGGGCTGACCAAAAAGGGGTGGGGGCTAACCTTCCCTCTGACTTACTGGCTCGATGACCACACACTTTCTACCCAGCTGATTCTCCAGGATTATAAACTGTGCACTCATTGCTGTATAGTTTGTCTCGGGAGAATTCCCTGTTTCCTAAACCTAAATGAAATCCCAACTGAAAGGATCTCATAGATCATGTAGTACAGGGAATCTAAAACTAGAGTCCCCTACAAGGTCAATTGGAAGGTTTCAAAGGGGTCTGTGAGACGGGTGGGAAAGGGGAAATGCAACTGTGTCCATTGGCCTTGAACTGAAATCTAGCATTCCTAAAACACAATTCTGAGATGGGGTCCCTGCCTGATCAAGAAACCCAGGCCACACAGAAATGCAAGCCCTCCCATTTTACAGATGAGAAAACTGAGGCCCAGGGAAGGAATTGTCTGAGGTCACTCAACCTTGCCCAGGGTCACAAAAATGGATCACTGATCTGCAGCTGAAAGGGATCTTAAAAACCATCTAGTCCAATCTCATCATTTTAAAATTTTATTTATTTTGATAGTATTTTGTTTTTCTAATTAGATGTAAAGGTAATTTTTAGCATCCATTTTTGTAAGATTTTTGAGTTCCAATTTTTTTCTCCTCCCCTCCTCCTCTTACCCCCTCCTCCCCAACACAGTAAGCAATCTGACACAGGTTATACATGTACAATATTTTAAGTATATTTTCATATTAGTCACGTTGGGAAAGTAAAATCAGAACAAAAGGGAAAAACCATGAAGAAAAAAAAAAGCAAAATAAAAGGTGAAAATAGTATGCTTTGATCCTCATTCAGTCTCCATAATTCTTTCTCTGCAATCCCCTCACTCTAACCTGTGGACACTGATTGCTGACTTGTCCAAGGTCCCTGGGAGTATCAGAGGCAGCATTTGAACCCAGATCCTCTAATTCCAAAGCCTGTTTTCTTTCTCCCTCTCGGGGTAGTTGGGAAGAGGAAGAGAATTGGAGATCTGGGCCAAACAAGCTGACAAACAAATGAATAAAGGTGGGGGCAGGACAGAGACTGCCTTCCAAGCCAGGCTGGCACAGATCCAGAGAGACAGATGAGGTGAATGGGGTTTTAGCTGCTCTGCTGTCCAAGGTGCTGGGGAAGAAGGCAAACAAAAACGGTTCACTTAAGGAAGAGAGGGAGCAGTCTGGGGGGAGGGGGAGTCTGGTGACCTGTTTTTCCTGACCTTTTTGGGGGTAAACAGAAGGAGGTGAAGCAGCTGGAACAATGGCCTGTGTGGAACAGAGGAAAAAGACAGGAAAAGGTCCTTGTTTGACCTAGTAGTAATCACCCTGGGTCACACAATACTTGCAAATTTTCTGTGGTTTCTGATTCCCTGAAGGATCAAAAATAATCCTGATCCATGACTTTAGTAATCTAGTGTTTGACAAACCCAAGGACTCCAGCTTCTGGGATAAGAACTCATTATTTGACAAAAATTGCTGGGAAAATTGGAAATCAGTATGGCAGAAACTAAGCACTGACCCACACTTTACCCTATACCAAGATAAGGTTGAAATAGGTTCGTGATTTAGACCTAAAGAATGATAATATAAGCAAATTTGAAGAACAAAGGAGTGTCTACCTCTCAGATCTGTGCAGAAGGAAGGAATTTGTAGCCAAATTATGAAACGTAAAATGGATAATTTTAATTATATTAAATTTAAAAGTTTTTGTACAAACAAAACCAACGCAGAAAAGATTAGAAGGGAAGAACTGGGGGGAAAATTTTACATCCAAGGGTTCTAATAAATGCCTCATTTCTAAAATTGACTCAAATTTACAAGAATATAAACCATTCTCCAATTGATAAATGGTCAAAGGATATGAACAATTTTCAGATGCAGAAATTAAAACCCTTTCTACTCATATGAAAAATGCTCTAAATCACTATTGGTCAGAGAAATGCAAACTAAGACAACTCTGAGGTGTCACTATATGCCTCTCAGGTTGCCTGAGATAATGATGAATGTTGGAAGGAATGTGGGGAAACTAATACATTGTTGGTGGAATTGTGAATTGATCCAACCATTCTTGAGAGCGATTTGGAACTCTGCACAAAGGACTATCAAACGTGATCCAGCAGTGTCTCTACTGAGACTGTATCCCAAAGAGATCATAAAAAATGGAAAAAGACACATATGTACATTTTTTTGGAATAGCAAGAATTGGAACCTGAGTGGCAGTCCATCAATTGGAGAATGGCTGAATAAGTTATGAATTTTATGGAATATTATTGTTCTATAAGAATTGATTAGCAGAGAGAAAGAACAAATTAAAAACCCCCAATCAAATACCAAACTTGAAATCCTAAAAATAAAAGGAGAGATGAGTAAAATTGAAAGTAAAAATACTATTGAATTAATAAATAAAACTAAAAGTTGGTTTTATGAAAAAACCAACAAAATAGATAAACCTCTAGTTAATTTAATTAGAAAAAGGAAAGAGGAAAATCAAATTGTTAGTCTCAAAAATGAAAAGGGAGAACTTTCCACCAATGAAGAGGAAATTAGAGCAATAATCAGGAGTTACTTTGCCCAACTGTATGCCAATAAATTTGATAACCTAAGTGAAATGGAGGAATATCTATAAAAATATAGATTGCCCAGATTAACAGAAGAGGAAATAAATTACTTAAATAGTCCCATTTCAGAAAAAGAAATAGAACAAGTCATTAATCAACTCCCTAAGAAAAAATCCCCAGGACCAGATGGATTTACCTGTGAATTCTACCAAACATTTAAAGAACAGTTAACTCCAATATTATATAAACTATTCGAAAAAATAGGAAATGAAGGACTCCTACCAAACTCTTTTTATGATACAGACATGGTACTGATACCTAAACCAGATAAAACAAAAACAGAGAAAGAAAATTATAGCCCAATCTCCTTAATGAATATTGATGCAAAAATCTTAAATAAAATATTAGCAAAGAGATTACAGAAAATCATTCCCAGAATAATACACCATGACCAAGTAGGATTTATACCAGGAATGCAGGGATGGTTCAATATTAGGAAAACTATTAACATAATTGACTATATTAATAACCAAATTAACAAAAAACATATGATAATCTCAATAGATGCAGAAAAAGCATTTGATAAAATCCAACATCCATTCCTATTAAAAAACATTAGAGAGTATAGGAATTAATGGACTTTTCCTTAAAATAGTTGATAGCATCTATTTAAAACCATCAGCTAGCATCATATGTAATGGTGATAAACTGGAACCATTCCCAATAAGATCAGGGGTGAAACAAGGTTGCCCACTATCACCACTACTATTCAATATTGTATTAGAAATGCTAGCCTTGGCAATAAGACAAGAAAAAGAGATTAAAGGAATTAGAGTAGGTCATGAGGAAACCAAATTATCACTCTTTGCAGATGATATGATGGTCTACTTAGAGAACCCTAGAGAATCAACTAAAAAACTATTAGAATTAATCCACAACTTTAGCAAAGTTGCAGGATACAAAATAAATCCACATAAATCATCAGCATTTTTATACATCACCGACAAAATGCAACAGCAAGAGATACAAAGAGAAATTCCATTCAAAATAACTATCGATAGTATAAAATATTTGGGAATATATCTACCAAGGGAAAGTCAGGATCTATATGAGCAAAACTACAAAACACTCTCCACACAAATAAAGTCAGATCTAAACAATTGAAAAAACATCAAGTGCTCTTGGATAGGTCGAGTGAATATAATAAAGATGGCAATACTACCTAAACTAATCTATCTATTTAGTGCTATACCAATCAAACTCCCAAGAGATTATTTAACTGACCTAGAAAAAATAACAACAAAATTCATCTGGAAAAACAAAAGGTCAAGAATTTCAAGGGAATTAATGAAAAAAAATGCAAATGAGGGTGGCCTAGCTGTACCAGATCTAAAACTATATTATAAAGCAGTGGTCACCAAAACCATTTGGTACTGGATAAGAAATAGAGGAGTGGATCAGTGGAATAGGTTAGGTTCACAGGACAAAATACTCAATGACAATTGTAATCTAGTGTTTGATAAACCCAAAGAACCCAGTTTTTGGGATAAAAACTCACTATTTGACAAAAACTGCTGGGATAATTGGAAACTAGTATGGAAGAAATTAGGCATTGATCCACACCTAACACCATATACCAAGATAAGGTCAAAATGGATTCATGATCTAGGCATAAAGAATGATATTATAAACAAATTAGAACAATGTAGGATGGTTTACCTCTCAGACCTGTGGAGGGGGAAGGAATTTGTGACCAAAGAAGAACTAGAGGTCATCATTAATCACAAAATAGATAAGTTTGACTATATCAAGCTAAAAAGTTTTTGTACAAACAAAATGAATGCAGACAAGATTAGAAGGGTAGCAGTAAACTGGGAAAATATTTTTACATCCAAAGGTTCTGATAAAGGCCTCATTTCTAAAATATATAGAGAATTGACTCAAATATATAAGAATTCAAGCCATTCTCCAATGGATAAATGGTCAAAAGATATGAACAGACAATTTTCAGATGAAGAAATTGAAACTATTTCCAGTCACATGAAAAGGTGCTCCAAGTCACTATTGATCAGAGAAATGCAAATTAAGACAACTCTGAGATACCACTACACACCTTTCAGATTGGCTAAAATGACAGGAAATGATAATGATAACTGTTGGAGGGGATGTGGGAAAACTGGGACACTGATACATTGTTGGTGGAATTGTGAACGGATCCAACCATTCTGGAGAGCAATTTGGAGCTATGCTCAAAAAGTTATCAAACTGTGCATACCCTTTGACCCAGCAGTGTTTCTACTGGGCTTATATCCCAAAGAGATTTTGAAGGAGGGAAAGGGACCCACATGTGCAAAAATGTTTGTGGCAGCCCTTTTTGTAGTGGCAAGAAACTGGAAATTGAAAGGATGCCCATCAATTGGAGAATGGCTGAATAAATTATGGTATATGAATGTTATGGAATATTATTGTTCTGTAAGAAATGACCAACAGGAGGATTTCAGAGAGGATTGGAGAGACTTGCATGAACTGATGCTGAGTGAAATCAGCAGAACCAGGAGAACATTATACACAGCAACAAGACTATACGATGATCAATTTTGATGGACATGGTTCTCTTCAACAATGATGTGATTCAAACCAGTTGTTCTGCGATGAAGATAGTCATATACATCCAGAGAGAGGCCTGTGGGAACTTAGAGTGAACCACAACACAGCATTTTAACGCTTTCTGTGAATATTTCCATGCATTTTGTTTTCCTTCTTAGGTTGTTTTTTTCTTCTTCTCTTTCTAGATCTGATGTTTCTTGTGCAGTAAGATAACTGTATAGATATGTATACATGTATTTTATTTGTCATATAATTTATCCTATTTAGCATGTATTAGATTACCTGTCATCTAGGGGTGGGGGGTGGGGGGCAGGAGGGGAAAAGCTTGGGAAAAAAAAGTTTTTGCAAAGGTCAATGTTGAAAGGTCACTCATATGTTTTGTAAATAAAAAGCTTTATATCAAAAAAAAAAAAAGAATTGATTAGCAGGATGATTTCAGAGAGGCCTGGAGAGACTTACATGAACTGACACTAAGTGAAGTGAACAGAACCAAGAGAACACTGCACACAGCAAAAACAAAATTATACAATGATCAATTCTGATGGATGTGGCTCTTTTCAACAGCGAGGTGATTCAGGCCAGTTCCAATGGTCTTGTGATGATGAGAGCCATCTGCACCCAGAGAGAGGAACTGAGTGTGGATCATAATATAGCATTTTCACTTTTTTGTTATTGTTTGCTTGGATTCTGTTTTCTTTCTCATTTTCTTTCTTTTTGATCTGATTTTTCTTGTTCAGGAAGATCATTGTGGAAATATGTATAGAGGAACTGCACATGTGTAACATATGTTGGATTACTTGCTGTCCAGGGGAAAGGAGGGAAAAAAATCTGGAACATAAGGTTTAGCAAGGGTGAATGTCGAAAACTATGTGTGCATGTGTTTTGAAAATAAAAAAACTTCAATAAAAATAATAATCCTGATCCTTAACATCTTTCACCTTACTGGCCTTCTTACTCTGCTTCAAGAACTCTACAATCCAGACAAACTAGTCTTACTGTCCCTGTTACCAGGGAGGGGAGGGGAGGAGAGGAGAGGAGAGGAGAGAAAGGAGAGCAGAGGGGAGGGGAGGGGAGGGGAGGATGCTTGATATCCGCCATCTTTGTACCGGTCATTTCCCACTCCTGCTATGTACCCCTTTTTAATTTTTGAATGTACCTCTCTCTTCACTCTAGCCTTGAAATCCCTGGTTCTCTTCAAAGTTCATCTCAATTTGCATGTTAAACCTTTCCTGGTTCCCCACCCACCCCACAACTGCTGGGTCTCCTGCTCCAAATTAGTTTGTACTTATTTTGTTGTTCAGTGACATCACAGGGTGATGTCTTGACTTGAGTGTGAATTAAATTGAAGGAGGCAGTTGTGCAAAGTCATCAACTTCACCCTCTATTCTACAGTCATCAAAGTCCAGTGGTAGGACCCAAATCAAGAGGACTGGGGAGGGTAAATGTAAGACCTTCTGTCTTTGATGTCTGACCAAGTTCTCCACAGCACTTGCTTCAGCCACCCTCATGGCCAGTGGAACAAATTATTGTCACCTGCCCACTCCTTGAGGGAAGTCCTTACATGCTCGGGGCAGACACCCCCTAACTCAAGGATGGCTTTGTCAGTTCCCTTCCACATGGGTTTAGCCCATCTGCCAAGTTAGTTTTACCTAGATGTGGCCCCTATAGCTATATTTAGACATGAACCTGTTTCCTCAGAAAGACTGTAAGCCCCTTGAGAGCAAGCACTGGTGTTGGATTTGTATTCTCAATGCCTGGCACATAGTAGGTGCTTAATAAATGCTTATTGATTAACTATAGAGGATGTAGGTAGCAGGATTTAATGGAGGTAAGACATAGAGGATGTCAGAATCCTCACTGTTTCTCCTGCTGTGATTCAGAGGAAAAAATATTGGCTTTAGAGTCAAAAGATCTGGCTCCGCCAACCAGTAGACCTTGGCCCTACTGAGCCTCAGTTTCCCTACCGGCATAGAGAACCAGTAGTGGCAAGGGCTGCTTTGGAAGGTCTTCAGACAAGAGCTGGATGACCACTTGCCAGACAGGTACCAGATGGACTAAATATAGTCTGTGGGTTAGGGGCGTCCCCAAGACAGCTTGGGTCCCCAAATAAGGATGTTATTGGGCTCCAATCCCGATTGAACTCTTCCTGTGTGAGCTCGGTCACCTCGCCACCTCCGGACCTCCATTTGGGCTTGTGTAACATGTTCAATGTCTCAGGAGATCATCTCTGACCCTCCCCACTGAGGGATTAAGCTGAAGTTCTGGATTTAACCAACCCATTCAAAGCAGCAGCAGGTATATTTCTGGCAAACGCCCAGCTTAAGAGCTGCCCTATGATACAGAAGTCACCTGGCTAGGCGAGGCAGGCCACTGAATGAAATTGGAGACCTCCGAGATGACACGAAATGGAAAAAATGGGAGCCAACTTTCCAAAGACATTAGGAGAGAATGGGCAGGATGTCTCACCTTTCCCTGGACCCAAAGGTCTGGCAAAGCAAGACCTGGGAGGCCAGAAAAAATCCCTAACCTGCCCCTGGCCCTGGGAGACCCCAACCAGCACTTATGAAGGGCCACCATTAGGGATGACGGGTCTTAACCTGAACCCGAGACTAGGACATTCAGACTTAATAGGGCAAGAGCTGCCAAACCTGCTGTCCCCTTGGACACGGAGCTTTGCCCGGCCAGTAAAAATGGAGACCGCAGGATAGGTCTATCCATTTGCCTTTAGGGACTTGAGGCAGGTCCCTTCTTGCTCTGGGCCTGTATCATCATCTGGACTAGATCACAGCATCATGGCCTTACTGAGCGGAATAGAGCTTCAGGGGCTGTTTGGGGGAAACCAACCCCCAAATAAGAGGTGGAAATCTGGGGTCTCCTCCAGAATCTTAGGATCTGCAACTTTTTCAGTCATGTGGCCACTGGGCAAGGTCCCCCTGCTTCTTTCTGGGCCTTCTCAGTAAGAGACCCCGATTTCCCAGATCCCTTTGTAGAAATCTGACAAAGGAGCCCCTTTTCTCCCTCTCCCCAGCCTTGCTCCTCCCATCACCCTCAGTAACATCCAAGAAATAATCAAAAAAGACAAGGAACCAGCTATTCGATATCATGCTTTTAATACAAACTTAAAAAAATCTGAACCAATAGAAACTGTACAGATTTGATCAACCGTGTGTTTTGTTTTCAAACTAAATCTCGAAACACTCCGATGTCCCGGTCCAAAATATTGCACGACGGTCTGAATACAAAACTCTTGATTGTATTCCTCCTTCACTAAAGAAAAAAATAAACTATTCTGCTCCCCAGCCCCCCAACCCCTTCTCTGGATCCCCTCTGTGCCCCTGTCCTGCACTGGATGCAAGACGAGAGAATCTAAACCCAGAAAGAAAATCCCTCAAGATGGCCTAAGTTTGCAAGTCAACCCCACTTTGGATTCCTTCTTGGAGAGGTGAGATGGATGAGGGATGGGGACCCAAGGGAGAAAAGGGTTCAAGTCTCTCCTCTTTTTTTTTCCCAAAGTTTGTTTTCCTGAAAAAATATTTTTTTGTTTCTCTCCTCTTTTTAAGAAAAAATCTCCAAAAGAAAAAATTACAATTTTTTTACGTTAGAAATATACATATATTATATATACCTCTTACATTTTACAAATGTAGCAAATTATTCATTACAAACGGACACCAAAAAAAAAAGTAAAAAATAAAAAAAAGCTTTCCTACGAAACCAGGGAAATTAGTGCAGGTTTGTTTTTTCTTTTTGTTTTTAAATAAAAAATAAAAATAAAATTGAAGATGAATGCCTATGTCTGAGATGGGACAGAGCGAGCGCAGAGAAGGGGCTCGGTCCTTCCTTCACGGGCCTAGCCCCCGGGGGACTCCATGTGCAGGGCTGGGATGCTGAAGTGGAGGAAGTAAGGCAGCATCTTGTCTCTCACAAGCAGCATGGAGAGCTGGGGCCTTTCTGCCTGGGCCCCTGGCACAGGCAAATTTGTCATTTTGTTTTGTTTTGTTTTTTAGGGGGTGAAAAGGGCTGCCCAACTGGGGCTCAACCCTGAGTACAGTGTGGAGAGCAGGGGAGGGCCGTGCTGGGTTACAAGGCCAGGAACTTGCCTGGCTGGGGAGGTAGAGCTGAACTGCCCGACAGAGCGGGGCGGGAAAGGAGGGGGCTACGCTGGCAGTGGGGACCTCGGCTAAGATGTCACCAGGGTTGGAGCTTCCCACCCGCCTCGGCACCTGGACTAAGGGGCTTTGGTACAACCCAATGCCACAGGCGGGGGGGAGAAGCTCTAGTGGGCAGAGGGAGGCCGGCCTCGATGCCCTGTTCTTGCCTGGCCAAGCCAGTCAAGAGTCACATGCCCGCTTCTCCTCTCTTGCTCTTAGGGCAGAGCCAGCCCTCCAGGGGCAGATCTGGACCCCTGAGAGGGAGAGCTAGCCCTCCAGGGGCTGATCTGGACCCCAGAGAGGGCAGAGCCAGCCCTCCCGAGGCGGATCTGGACCCCCGAGGGGGCTGGGAATGGGCTGAGGACTCCTGCCCAGCCCATCCTCTCCCCCCCAAAAGGCAGCAATGAAAAAGGGCTATGAGGGGAGGGTGTAGCCAGGCCCGCTGCAGCTTAAGGCCAAGGAAGGGCAGAAAGAAAGGGGAAGAGGGGGGAAGGAAAATGAACTCTGAATTCAAGTCTTAGGACACTCATTTGTCCAAGCCCCCTCCTGCAGGCACTGCTTTAGGACCCCTAAATGCTCCTGAGGGCCAGTCAGGGCAGCAGTCCGCATCCTTGGGTTCAGGCTGGACCCTCTGGGGGGGAAGGCCCGGGCAAGTCCGGCTGTGCCGTGCAGCCCTGACTCACTCCTCAGGAGCAGAAAACCTTGTTTCTTTGTATTTTTGGTCAGAGTCTGAAATAAAAGTGCAGGTAGTCTGGAAACCAGGCGGCTGGGAACCCTCGTTCTGCCCCGTGTTTCACAGCCCGATTGATCTTGGAGTGTTCTGGGGCCGTTGCCCACCCCCGCCCACTGCCACCCACCCACCCCAGAATATGGCTTGGTAGCCCTCTAAAACAGGACGCCCCTCAGCCCAAGAGCAGAGGCCCAGGGAGATGCCCGAGCTGGGGAGGCTGAGGGGGGCACGGCTCCCCGGGGCGCCTGAGAACAAAGGTCTGGGCAAGCTGGCAAGGACTAGGGCCAGGGAGGCCACAGAACAGGGGTGAAGTCCCCCTGGTCTGAGCCTCCTGAGGCAGGGCCGGGGGAAGGGGAGCCGGCGCTGTCCGGTGCTTCTCGCCAGCCGGGTCAGGGCAAATCTCTCGGGGGTCTGGCTTCGGAGGGGGACCAGGGAGAGGTTGCCAGCTTCCAGGGGGGGCCTGAGAGGTCTCCCCTCTCCCCCAGGGCCCTTTTCTGGATAGCAAGAGGCAGCCCCTCCCCAGCCCCGACCAGTTGGTTACGAGAAGAAGGGCAAACTCCCGTCTGGCCCGCTTTCAGCTCTCCGAGAAGCCACTAAAGATGTCAGGGGGAAACAAACAAAAACAAAAGCCCTAAATGTAAAAAAAAGAAAGAAAAAAAGAAAAAGAAAAAAGAAATCCCAAACCCCAAACCAACCAACCAAATAAATTCAGAGACAGGCAGGAAAAGAGCAGGGGATCAAGTTAAAACATCCGTGGGAGCTGGGGGAGCTCCCGGCCCCCGGCCTGGCCCGTGCATCTTTTTTCCCAAGAAGCCAGAAGGAAGAAGAAGATTGGAACTCTTTTTGTATATTTCTATTTTTCCTTTTTTTTTTTTTCCTTTCCTTTCCTTTCCTTTCCTTTCCTTTCCTTTCCTTTCCTT
>JAJPUD010029433.1:0-13892 GCA_023553655.1 Myrmecobius fasciatus
ATGTCTGAGACCAGATTTGAACTCAGGTCCTCCTGATTTCAAGGCTGGTACTCTCATTATTTCATTTTTCAAATCTACAGGCTCATAGGACCACAGATTTCAAGTTGGAAAGGACCGCAGAATGCATCCATTCTAATATTCTCATTTGACAATGGAGAAAACTGAGACTTAGATTAGAGCCGAACTGACCTGTTTGTCATACAATTCACTTTATACAGCATTATCCTAAAAGCAAATGGGTCCATAAAATAAATAAAATAATAATAATAGTAACAAAATATAAAAAAAATAAAGTCTCCCCAGATTGCTAGAAAACTTTGTTTCCATATCTCTTGAGTTACCATGTATGTTCTTTTCAAAGTTATTTTCATGACATTATGAGTAATAATGTAGGGGACCCTTTGATCATATATATATTACTCAAGTGTATCTCTATCATCTAATTAGCTATTTGTGTGTATATATGGCTATATATGTTTTATGTGCACATGTGTATAAAGCCACATAGAGTAACATACCTGCAATTTCCAGTTCTTTGCCACTACAGAGAGGAGGTATAATCATTTTAGAATATACCGTTTCTTTTCCTTTTCCTTTAATTATCTTTGGAAATCAAACAAATAGTGGTGTTGCTAGGTCAAAGGGCACAGATTATTTAATAACTCTTGGGGCATAACTCCAAATTGCTCTCCAACATAGATGTATCAGGTGTTCAATTTTTCTACATCTCCTATGTTTGTCACTTTCCTTTTTATCATTTTGGCTAATCTGGTAGGGGTAAAATGATACCTCCAGGTTTTTTAAAATAGTATTTCTCTAATCAATAATGATTAGAGTATTCCTATTATTTATTATGAAATTATTATGTTGAATTGCTGCTGTGAATTGTATGCCCACTCTCTTCCATTGGTTTGTCTTTGTATTTCTTAGTCAGTACCAGATAGATTTGATAATTACTATCTTATAATATAGTTTAAGATTTGGCACTGCTTGGCAAACTTCCTTTTTTACTTTTTAAAATTATTTCCTTTATTTTTCTTGACTTTTTGTTTTTCAAAAGGATAATTATTATTTTCTTAATTCAGCAAAAATAGGTAATTTAATTGGCATTTTATATATATAAATATATATATATGTATATAAATATATTAATTTGGGTGAAAATGTCATTTTTTTCCTTTTTTAATTTTCCCCAGTTACATGTAAAATAACATTTCTTTTTTGGTTATTCATGTACACTCATTTTTTTTACATATTTCCATGTTGGGAGAGAAAAATCAGAGCAAAAGAGGAAAACCACGAGAAAAAGAAAACAAAAGAAAAAAAAGTGAACATGGTAGGTGTTCATTTACATTCAGTTTCCATTGTTCTCTCTCTTGATGTGGATGGTGTTTTCCATCCCAAGTTAATTTGGACTGCCTTTGATCACAGAATCCCTGAAAAGAATCAAGTCTGTCATTGTTTATCATTGCACCATCTTGTTTTTGCAGTATAAAATGTTTTTCTGTTTCTTCTTGTTTCTCTCAGCATCAGTTCACACAAATGTTTCCATTCCTTTTTAAAATCAGCCTGTTCATCATTTTTATAGAGCAATAATGTTCCATTATTTTCATACAACATAACTTATTCAGTCATTGCCCAATTGATGAACATCTACTCATTGAAAAGTCATACTTATTGTATTTCCCTTGCCTACTCATGAACAATTAATCTCTCTGCAATTATTTGAATCTGATTTTATTTGTACAAAAATGTTTTTTCTTACATTGCTTATGTAGTTTCTCAGTTTCTTTTGGCTTGTGTATTCCCAGGAATTTTCAACTATCTATTGTTTTTTTTTTTCAAATAGGATATCTTTTATTATTCCTTTTGAAGAGTTTTCTTTGCGGCATATAGGAATGCTGATCATTTACATAGATTTACTTTATATTCTGTTACTTTGATAAAATTATTTATTGCTTCAATTAATTTTTAATTTTTTTTGTTTGTTTGCGGGCATATCATCATAGTGTTTGTACAAATAGATCATTTTATCACTTCCTCTCCTTTTCTGAATCTGTCCAGATTGCTTTTTCTTCTATTGTTATTGCTAAGATTTCCAAGACAATATTGAAAAATATTAGTAACAGTGGACATCCTTATTTCATACCTAATTTTACTGGGAAGGCTTCTAGTTTGCCCCTATTATAAATAAGGCTTGGAGATGATTTCAGATGATTTTTAAAATCAATTTAAGGAAAAATACATTTATACCAATACATTCAATTCTTTAAATAAAAATGAATCTTGAACTTTATGAAACTTTTCTACATCTATTGATATAATCATTTGTTTAAAAAACTTTGATTATTTATTTAATCAGTTGTGTTAATAGATTTTCTTATGTTAAAGCATCTCTGCATTTCTAGTATAAATCCTATGTGATTGCAATGTACAGACTTTGTCAAGGATTTTTGTGATGTATTATTTTATTTAGGATTTGTGCCTTCTTGTTCATTAATGACATTGGTCTATAACTTCCTTTTTCTATTTTTACTCTTCCTGGTCTGGGTATCTCTGTCATCTTGTTTCCTTTTTTTTCCCCTGAGGCAATTAGGATTAAGCTATTTACCCAGGTTTACACAGCTAGGAAGTAAATGTCTGAGGGCCGATTTGAACTCAGGTCCTCGTGACTTCAGGGCCAGCACTCTATCCACTGCACCATCTAGCTGCCCTTATCATATTGTTTCCTAAAAGGAATTTGGGAATGAATGGAGTTTTTCTTAAGATGATAAATAGCACCCATCTTAAACTACCATGAAGCATGATCTGAAGTAAGGATAACTTACAAGTCTTAACAAAAAGATAGGGGTGAAGCAAGGATACCCATTATCATCATTGTTATTCACTATTGTTCTAAAAATGATAACTATAGCAATAGGAGAAAAGAATGGGAGGAATTAGAATAAAAAATGAGAACACAAAATTATTAATTTTTGGCACCTGATATGATGGTATTTTGAGAAAATCCTAGAGAATCAATTAAAAAACTAGTTGAAAGAGTTAGTAACAGGGGCAGCTAGGTGGCGCAGTGGATAGAGCACCAGCCCTGAAATCAGGAGGATCTGAGTTCAAATCTGGTCTCAGACACTTCACATTCCCTAGCTGTGTGACCCTGGGCAAGTCACTTAACCTCGATTGCCTCAGCAAAAAGTGAGAAAAAAAGAGTTAATAACTTTAGTAAACTTACAGCATATAAAATAATCAGTCATATTATTAGTAATACCCAGAAGTAAGAGATCCCATTAAAATAAGTACAACTTAAAGTACTTAGGAGTTAACCTGCCATGACAAAACCTGGAATTATAGGAACACAATTACAAAACACTTTTACACAAATAAATCCAGACTTAACTGGAGCTCTGCCATACCAATCAAATTACCAAAAAAAATTATAAAGCTAGAAAAATAATAGCAAAATTCATTTGGAAAACAAAAAGTCAAGAAAGTCAATGAGTCAATAAAAATATATTAAGAAAGATGATTCAGAAGTAGCAGATATGAAACTGTATCACAAAGTGATAATCATAAAAATAATCTGGAATTGACTAAGAAATGGAATGGTGAATCAATGGAATATATTCTATGCACAATTTTTATTGCTGTTTTGTCTGACTCTTCAAAAGCCCATGGGATATGTCTGTAGGATTTTCTTGGCAAAGATACTCAAGTGTTTTGCTATTTCCTTCTCCATCATGTACCCAAGGAAGAATTAAGGAAAACAGAGATTAAGTGAATTATTCAAGTTCACACTGCTAGTAAGGGTTTGAGACCTGATTTGAACTCAGGTCTTTTTGATTCCAAGCCCAGTGTTCTACCCACTATACCATCTGGCTGCCCAATATATACAATAGTCCAGTATATACAATACACAGTGGTAGATGATCACAGTAATATATAATATATAACAAAATCAAAGATTCAAGATTTTAAAACAAGAAATCAGTATTTGACAACAATTGCTGGGAAACTTTACAGAGCAGTTTGGAAGAAGCTAGCTATAGCTACCAAGGTAAAGTCAAATGTGTATATGATTTAGACAATAAAATGTAAAAGCATAAGAAAATTAGGGAAACATTTATTTTACCTTTCTCATTTATGGATAAAGGAACAATTTATGGCCAATAAGAGATAGAAAACATTATAAGATGTAAAAATGGATAATTTTAATGGTATAAAATTAAAAAGGTTCTGCACAAACAAAATTAATGCAGTCAAAATGAGAAGAAAAGCAGAAAATGGGTGAAATTTTGATACCAAAATCTCCCACATGAAGGCTTCTTTTCTCAAATATATAGAGAACTGTGTCAAATTGATAAAAAATAGAGATCATTCCCCAATTGATGAGTGGGTCAAATGATATGAATGGGCTGTTTTCAAAAGAAAACATCAAAGCTATCAATAATCATATGAAAAAATGCTCTAAATCATTCTTGATTAGAGAAATGCAAATTAAAATAACTTTGAGATACTACCTCACACCTATCAGACTAACATTATATGTTGGAGCATATACAGAAAATGAAAGACACTAATGCAATGTTGGTGGAGTTGTGAACCAATCCAACTATTTTAGAGCACAATTCAAAACTGCATGAAAGGCTACAAAACAATGCCCCTTTGACCCAGGAATACTGCTACTAGGTTTGTATCCAAAAGATTGTATCCAAAAGAGATTTTAAAAAGAGAAAAGGATCTATTTGTACAAAAATATTTATAGCAGCTCTTTTTGTGGTAGTAAAGAATTGGAAATTGAGAAGATGTACATCATTTGAAAAATGACTGAACAAGTGTATGTGATTGTGATGAAATATGATTGTTGTATAAGAAATGACAAGGAAAATGCTTTCAGAAAAACTTGAGAAGACTTATATGAACCAATTTGAAATGAAATGATCAGAGCTAGGAAAATATTTTACATAGTAACAGCAAAATTATAGGTAGATCAATGGTAAATCACTTAGTTATTCTCAGAAATAAAACGATTCAAAATGATTCCAAAGGACTTTTGCTAAAAAAAAAAAATGCTATGTGCCTCCAGAGAAAGAACTGAGGGAGTTCAAATCAGATTGCAGAATACTTTTTGTTTTGTTTTCTTTTGTTTTCTTTTGTTTTTATTAAAGTTTTTATTTGTATACCATATGTATGGGTAGTTCCTCAGTATTGATCTTTACAAAGCTTTCTCTTCCAGATTTTACCCCCAGTCCCCTCCCCTCCCGTAGATGGCAGGAAGTCCACTACATGTTAATAATCATAAGATACTTGACAAGTTGTTTTCCAAGAAAAAATCGTATCTACAAGAAAAAAAATCAGAGAAAGGAAACACAATGCAAGCAAACATCATTAGAGAGCATGAAAATTTTATGTTGTGGTCCACATTTCATATCCCTCTCTCTGGGTGTATAGGGTTTTCTTCACTGAACAATTGGAACTGTTTTGAGACATTTCTTTGTTGCAGAGAGCCATATGCATCAGAGTTGACCGTCATATAGTATTGTTGTTGCTGTGTATAATGATCTCCTGGTTCTGCTCGTTTCACTCAGTATCAGTTCATGCAAGTCTCTCCAGGCCTCTCTGAAATTGTCCTGCTGGTCATTTCTTATGTAGAAATAATATTCCATAACATTCATATACCACAATTTATTCAGTCACTCTCCAATTGATGGGCATCCATTCAGTTTCCAGTTTCTAGCCACTACAAAGAGGGCTGCCACAAACATTTTTGGACATGTGATCCCTTTCCCTCCTCTAAGATCTCTTTGGGATATAAGCCCAATAGAAACACTGCTGGGTAAAAGGGTATGCACAGCTTGATAACTATTTGAGCATAACTGCAACTTGCTCTCCAGAATGATTGGATCCATTCACAGTTCCACCAACAATGTATTAGAGTCCCAGCTTTCCCACATCCCCTCCAGCATTCATCGTTATCTTTTCCTGTCATTTTAGCCAATCTGACAGGTGTGTAGTGGTACCTCAGAGTTGTCTTAATTTGCATTTCTCTGATCAATAGTGATTTGGAGCAACTTTTCATATGATTAGAAATGGTTTGAATTTCATCATCTGAAAATTGTCTATTCATATCCCTTGACCACTTATCCATTGAAGAGTGGCTTGGATTCTTATAAATATGAGATAATTCTCTATTTATTTTAGAAATGAGGCCTTTATCAGAACCATTAAATGTAAAGATGATTGAGAATACTTATTAAAAACTATGTTTTAGCCTTTGTCTTCATGTTTTTTGCAATATGAGTATACATGTACAATCTATATAAAATTGCTTGCTTTTTCCGAGGGAAGAGAGGGAGCTAGATGATTTGGAGTTTCAAAAATGAATGTTAAAAACTTGCTTTTCATGTAATTGAGTTAAAAAGTGAAATGTAAAAAATGGAGGAAAGAACTGAAGCAGATTTCAGTAGCTTCTTCCTGATGGGACTGTGGAGGGCAATATTCACAAATATCATCAATTTGTGTTTTCCTTTAGGTCTTCCTGATCCTGATGCCAATGTTCCTCTCCAAAAGACCAAGACATGAATTCTAATGACATTATCCTGAGTATTGTCTTCTTTTCCCAAGTGGGGATTGGGATGATAGGAAACTTCTTCCTTATAAGTCTCTTCCTCTTTATGTTCCTCAGTGGACATAAGCTTAGACCTATAGACACGATTCTCCTACAGCTTGCCTTGGCTAACTTTTTGGCACTACTCTGCAAGGGCATCCCTCAGACCATGGTAGCCATGGGGATAAAGAATTTCCTGGATATCATTGGCTGCAGAATTACCCTCTACCTTCAAAGAGTTGCTCGAGGCCTTTCTGTCACCCTGACCTGCCTCCTGAGTGGCTTTCAGGCCATCACCATCAGCCCTACTAAGTCAAGTTCAGCAAATCTTAAAGCCAGAGTCCCAAAGTACACCATTCATTCCAGCCTCCTGTGCTGGACTTTCCACCTGCTTCTAAATGTCTTTATTCCTACTGGAATGGTTGATCCAAAGCAGGCCAAAAACATCACAGAAATACAGCATTATGGATATTGTTCTCATTTAGTTCCTTCTGGATTTCGTGCTTCCCTGTATGCCTTTGTTCTCTCATTTCCTGATGCTGTATTTGTGGGATTCATTCTCTTTTCCAGTGGCTACATGGTGCTTCTGCTCTACAGGCACCACAAGCAAGTTGCGCAATTTCACATTACCTGCATCTCTGCCCGAGCCTCCCCTGAGATCAGGGCCACCAAAACTATCCTCATTCTAGTGAGTACCTTTCTGTCTTCTTATTCAATCGATTGCTTCTTCGTAGCATATATGCCTTTTGTAAAAACCTCCCCAGGACTGATGCATATTTCTGCTTTTGTTACTTCATGTTTCCCAGTTATCAGTTCTTACACACTGATTTGCAGTGATTCACAGATTCTGAAGTTCTGCTGTGCTCTTGGGAGGAGCAAAAGCTCTCATTCTGACACTATTAAAAGTTCAAAACCCTTTGCCACTTTCTAACTATGTGTCACTGGAAAGTTACTTACCTCTGCCTCAGTTGTGCATTTGTAAAATTTTCTGGAGAAGAAAATTGCAAACTATTCTAATATCTTTTCCAAGAAAGTAAAACATTGTCAGAAAAAATCAGGCATGGTGGAAATAAAGAAAGAATAATAGAAACCCTCTGTTATAGATGACCCCAGGAAATCTCCAGTCAGACGAAAGGAATTCTGAATATAAATGAAATGTGAATCTACCCCTTAGATATTAGGCTAAACTCCTGTCTTCTAGAAGGAGGGATAGCTTTGGGTATTGATGGTAGAATCAGGAAGTAACCATAGATTGTTGATTCTTCAGGACATTATTCTTTCTTACATACATATCTTATAAGAATATTTTTCTCTTAAGTCTCTTTTGCTTAGGAGTCAGATAAATATATAAAGGACATAGTTATACTAATATTAACAATTGTATTTTTCACAGTAACCAATAATGGATAACTAATTGAGCATCATCCTTTGGGGGAAGGATTATACAAGATAAGATGTATTATTTTATTGAAATTTATCATTCAGTAATGAATTATCAGTGAATAATTTCTGAGGACTGTAGCAGGGGGAAAATAAAGAAAAGTAGAAGAAAAATTAATAAAAATGATTTTTTTGCAAGGTAATTGAGTTTAAATTAATTGAACAGTCACAGAAGTAGTAATTGTCAAGTGTCTGAGGTCATATTTGAACTTGGGTCATCCTGACTCCAGGACTGGTGGGGTATCCACTGTTCCACCAAGGTGCCCTTGTATAATAATATTATCAACAAGACAGCTTTGATTTTAGAACTCTGATCAATGCAACAATCAACAGAGATTCTTGAAATCTGAAAATGAAAACAGCCCACTTACCTGCTTTCAGAGAGTGGATGAATTTAAAGTACAGTAGAATAAATACATTTTTAAATATGTGAGAATGTTTTGATGATCTATGCATCTATTATTTTTTCTATCACCGAAAAAAAAATGGTTTGTGGGTAGTTAGGTGGCACTCAGGAGAGAGTACTGACTAAGGAATCAAGATGATCTGAATTCAAATTTGGCCCCAGACACTTAATATTTTTGTAACTCTGAGCAAGTCACTGAACTCTGATTGCCTCCCTCTCCCTCAGAGAAATCTATAGTTTTAACTGTAGAGGGAAGGACACATGAGTAAATGAAAAAGAAATAAAATATGTAGTTATAGAGGGAAGAAGCCATGTATTTAGAAAATTAAGGATGTAAAAATAAAATATATTCATTTTTTTTTAAAAAAGGAAAAATTGATGCGTCCTAAGGAACCATAAGAGTGGGGGAAACATGAGGACACTGGTGCATTGTTGGTGAAATTGAGAATTGATTCAACCATGTTGGAGGGCAATTTGGAACTATGTCCAAATGACATACGCTTTGACCTAGCAATATCACTACTAAATCTTTACCTCAAAGAGATAAAAATATGAAAATTGATATATTTGTTCAAAACATTTGTAGCGCCTCTTTTGTGGTGGTAAAGAATTGGAAATTGAGAGTATGGTCATTAATTTGGAAATGGCTGAACATGCTGTGGTATATAATTGCGATGGTATACTCTTGTGCTATGAGAAATGACAAGTAAGAGGATTCTGAGGAGATGGCTGAGCAAGTCAGAAAACTTTTAGCTCTCCAAATTTCCCCTACCCAAAAAGACAAAACATTGAATCAGAGGAAATTCGGAACAGCAGAAATAAACAGAAGTGAGATAAAATAGTTGTCCTAAGACAAATGAGAAGACCGCAGAAAAGTTCACCAATGGAGTTTCTGCCTAAGTGAAATAGAAATAAAAAAAAAATCCACTGGTCTCTGCCTGAAAGAGATCCCAGGAGAAAAACTTAGAGAAATATCACAGTTAAGTTTCAAATCTCCCAAGTTAAGGAAAAAATATTACAAGAAATGAGAAAAAAATTTAAATTTCGTAGAGCTACAAGAAGGATTACAGAACACCTAGTTGTTACTGCAATTAAGGGCTCTAGGTCCTGAAATACTGAATTTCAAGAAGAAAAATAGGTGGGGTTATGACCAAGAATAACATACTCATCAGAATTAATTATAATTTTGAATGAAAAAAATGAATGAACTGAAATAGTTTAAAGTATTTCTGACTAAAACAGTAGAAGTTAAGGAAAAATTTGACATGTAGGATCAAGAGAAATATAAAGCAAACACTTAAGGCCAATTATAAGGGACTCTATATTGTCAAATTGTTTATTTCTCATATGGAAAAATCTTATCAGTGCTCATTACTGTTATCATTTTGGGGGTATTTTGAAAAAAAAAAAAAGACTTGGGCCAAACAAATTGTAGTGTATTATTGTAATCTAATACCAGTGTGCTATAAAAAAGAATGAGCTCAGTGATTTTAGAAAAACATAGAAACATTTACATGAAATAATAAAGAGCAAAATAAACAGTCAAGAGAACATTGTATGTAGTTGCAGCATTATTGTTTTAAGATTGAGTTTGAGCAAACAGGTTATTTTTTCTATCATAAATGTCCAAATTGACTATGTTGGAAATATGAAGAAAGATGCTATCTGCATCCAGAGAAAGAACTGAGAAATGGAAATATGTACAGACTCATTTTACACACTCATACACACACATATATATATTGACATGATAATATCGTTCTACACAAGGAATAGCAAGTTGGACTTCATAGATTTATAGTTCCATGTGCAATCTTTTTTTTTAAATTATACTGGTATAAAAATATTTTGTTCCATGAATTAACAAATGAAAGGAGAAAGGGCTTAGATTGAGCTGTCTATAATGGGATAATGCTAAAAAAAAAAAAAAGTAAAATGGTATAAGGGGAGACAAAAAGGAGTTACCTTATTCAAGTGAATCATTTAAAAAAAGTGAAAGAGAAGAAGCTAGTGGGGTGAGGTAGGGAGGGCTCGTAGTGCTGAAACCTTGCATTCATCAGGAATGGGTTACAGAGGGAATTCTGTGTGTATGTCTTTGTGCATGTGTGTGGGTGTGTGCATGTGCATATATATGTATATATGTATACACATTTACATAAAGGAACGTTTCCAGTTCATAAGGAAATGAGGGCAAAGGGATAAAAGGGAGAGAGCATAAGGGAGAGGTTCTTGGAGGGATGGGTAAGTTAAGGAATAGGAAGGCAAGGCTATAGATAGAAGTAGTGTAATGAAAAGGGATAGGATAAATAGGGTGAGGAGGATAGTCACAGAAAATAAGTAGGAGATACACAATAAGTAATTATAATTTAGAATAGATTGGGATTGTTATCCATATAATGGAAATGGATAGCAGATTAAAAATGTAAAATCAATAGTACATTGCTTTCAGGAAATACTATAAAAATGAGAGACACATAAAGATAATGTAAAAGTCAGGAGGAGAACGTGCAAAATATGCAGAGGTAGTAATCATAATCTCAGACCAAGTTAAAGTTAAAATAAATTTAAATAAATTTAACAAAAAAGTAGGGAAACTACATTATGTGTCTGCAATATTATTCAATATTATTTTAGACCATTTAAAATAATCAGACAGTGTAAGTTGTCTGAGTATATCTGTCAAAACTGACACAAGAACTATATGAACATCAATATAAAACCCTTTAATACAAATAAAGTTAGATCTAAATAATTGAAACAATATTTCTAGTATTCAATATAACAAAAGGTGATAATATTACCTAATTAATATATTTATTCAATGCCATCCCAATTAAATTACAAAAAATTATGTTGCTGAACTAAGAAAAAAATAAGAATTTGGAAGAACAAAACATCAAGAATTTCAAGGAAACTAGGGAAAATGATATAAAGGAAGTGAATTTAGCAATATCACATTTCGGCAATTGCTTTGCTAGAATTTAGCGATATTGCAAGATGAGAGCACTGTTGAAGTGTATATGGATAATTTCTACTTTTTCTAATTCAAATTTTTTTTGGAATAAATAAAACTAGTGAAGGCAAGAATAGAAGAAATGCAGAAAATTTGGGGAAAGCCTTTGATATGGATATGAACAGACAATTTTCAGATGAAGAAACTAAAATCATTTCTAGTCATATGAAAACGTGCTCTAAATCACTATTGATCAGATAAATGAAAATTAACACAACTCTGAGATAGCACTACACACCTCTCAGATTGGCTAAAATGACAGAAAAAGATATTGAGGAATGTTGGAGGGGATATGGAAAAACTGGGACACTGATACATTGTTGGTGGAACTGAGAATGGATCCAACCATTCTGGAGAGCAATTTGGAGCTATGCTCAAAAAGTTATCATACTGTGCATACCCTTTGACCCAGCAGTGTTTCTACTGGGCCTATATCCCAAAGAGAACTTAGAGGAGGGAAAGGGACCCACCTGTGCAAGAATGTTTGTGGCAGCCCTTTTTGTAGTGGCAAGAAACTGGAAACTGAATGGATGCCCATCAATTGGAGAGTGGCTGAATAAATGATGGTATATGAATGTTATGGAATATTATTTTCTGTAAGAAACGACCAGCAGGATGATTTCAGAGAAGCATGGAGAAAGTTACAGGAAGTGATTGTAATCAGAAGCTGAGTGAAATGAATAGAACCAGGAGATCATTGTACATGGCAACAATAAGATTGAATGATGATCAATTCTGATGGACGTGGCTATTCTTTTTTTTTAAATTTGCTAAGACAATTGGGGTTAAGTGACTTGCCCAGGGTCACACACCTAGGATGAGTTAAGTATCTGAGGTCAGATTTGACTTCAGGGCTAGTACTCTATCCATTGTGCCACCTAGTTGCCACAGGACATGGCTATTCTTAACAATGAGATGATCCTAGACATTTCCAGTGTGGTGGAGAGAGCTATCTTGCCCAGAGAGAGGACTGTGGGAACTGAGTGAGATTTACAATATAGCATTTTCCCTCTTTTTGGTATTGTTTGCTTGCATTTTGTTTTCTTACTCCTTTACTTTTCTTTTTCATTTGATTTTTTCTTGTGCAGCAAGAGAATTGTATAAATATGTTTATACATATAAAATTTAACATATTTTAACATGTATAACAAAAAAATTCTATGTTGAGGATAAAAAAGGAAATGAGGGGAAAAAATGATAAAACCTTTGATAGACAATCTCTCAGAACATGAGTGGTGTAATAATTGATGAGCTGATTTATTTAGAAAAATATGGAAAGACTTAGTAAGGAAGAATCTATCCATCTTCAGAGAAAGAGACAAGTAGAAATATGTAACAACCTTACATGTATATGTATGAGTGTATATATGTATATATTTATAGATATCTCTACATATGTATATATATCTTTAATTGTAATCTTCTTTAGGGCAGAGTGCTAAGACAGGAGCAAAACAAAATAAAAAGTGTGCAACAGAGATTAAAAGAAAATCTAAAGGAAGCAAAATTGGTTAGTTTTGAAAACAACATGTTGTATTTATTATATAGGTTTTCTAGTAATGGAAATTTATTTTTTATATTGTATCTTTATGTTCTGCTTTGTACATGACAATATTCTTTTTCCTCTTTTATCTTCTTGTATTTAAATTTAAAATAAATTTAAAAATTTAAAAAAATTGTATATGACCTGCAAGATGCTTTTAGAAAAACATGGGAAGATTTACATAAACTGATGAAAAAATTTAATGAGCAGAACCAAGTGAACATTGCACATAGTAGCAATTCTCTTATACTTACTAACTATGAATAATTTAGTTATTCCCAGAAATACAATAATTCAAAACATTTTTGAAGAACTTATGATTAAAAATGCTCTCTACTTCCACAAAAAGAACCAATAGTTTGACTGCAGATTAACCCATATCCTTCTTTTACTTTATTTTTGTTTCTTATTCTTTATGTTTTCTTTTGCAAGACAGCTAATATGGAAATAAGCTTTGCAGGACTTCACATGTGTAAATGTCTCCATGGTAAAAACCTAGATAATCTTTAACTTGTATTTCTGTAATTATTAGAGTTTGAGGGCTTTCCTCCTCTTCTCCCCAGTAGACATTAATAGTTTGGAGTTCTTCTTTTGAAAACTGCCAGTTTATCATTTATCATTTCTTCAATGGCTTTCATTCTTATACATTTAAATCAATTCCTTTTATTTCTTGGAAATAAAGAAATAAAGAAACTTGCTGCAAATATATTTCTTAGTTAATTATTTCCCTTCAAGTCTTACATTAATCGGTTTTGCTTGATTAAATTTTATTTTTAAATTTTTGTGATCCAAATAATCCATTTTATTTTCTATAGTACTTTTCTGTACTTTGTTTTGTTACAAACTTTTACCGAATTTCTTGATACAACTGGTAATTTCTCCCCCTTGA
>JAJPUD010029434.1:0-13892 GCA_023553655.1 Myrmecobius fasciatus
ATGACAGTTCCTTGGTATTTAAACTGTTTTTTTTTTCCTAGCAGCTTGTAATATCTTTTCCTTGGTGCAATAGTCCTGAAATTTGGCCATGATATTCCTTGGGGTTTTAATTTTGGGGTGTCTTTCAGGAGGTGATCGGTGAATTCTTTCAATGCCAACTTTGCCTCCTGATTCTAAAACATCAGGGCAATTCTCTTTCATGATTTCCTGGAAGATATCATCAAGGTTCTTTTTTTCATCGTGACTTTCAGGGAGTCCAATAATCCTTAGATTGTCTCTCCTGGTTCTGTTTTCCAAGTCAGTTGTTTTTCCTAGGAGATATTTCATATTTTCTTCTATTTTTTCATTTTTTTGTTTGATTCTTGAAATCTTATTGAGTCGTTCATTTCAATTTGTTCAGTTTTAATTTTTAAGGTATTATTTCTTTCAGCTATCTTTTTTAGCTCCTTTTGTAACTGGCCAATTGAATTTTTTGGTTCATTGCATTCTTTTTCCATTTTGCCAATTTTATTTTTCAGTGAATTGTCTTTTTCCAATTCACTAATTTTATTTTTCAGTGAATTGTTGTCTTTTACCAATTCGCTATTTTTATTTTCTTGTGATTTGGTAATGTTGTCCAATTCACCAATTTTGTTTTTCAGTGAATTTTTTGTCTTTTTCCACTTCACCAGACTTATTTTCCAGTTTTTCACATCTCTGTTGCAGGGTGATATTTCTTTCTTGCACTGCTCTCAATTTATCTCCCCAATCTTCTTCTAGCTCTCTTTTGAGATTCTTTATGCAATCTTCCAGGTAAGCCTTCTGAAAGGGAGACCAGCTTAAGTCCACCCCTGTGGCTTTATCTGGGATTGTTTTCAGAATCTCAGGATCTGGGGACTTCTCTAGTTTCTCTCTGTAAAAGCTGTCTAAGGTGAGAGCTCTCTTTTTTTGCTCATGATTTTCAGCAGAGGTATCAGTCATCAGCAGGGAATTCTGCAGCAGCTGCAGCAGCAGCAGCAGGGATTTCAATTTGCCCTGGGGCAATTTGTCGAGTTGACTTCTGGTCTGGGGCTGATCTGGCTAGATCCACACTAGGACCACACTTTCAGCTGCTCTCAATCCACCCTTTATCAAAGGTATACCTGCCAAAGCACCTGCCCCAAAGCAGAGCAAAGTGGCCCAAGGAAATCCAGTCTCCCAGGGATTTCCTTGCAGCCTAAAATCTTCTAGTCCATCCCAGCCCCAGACTTGCACCCCGGCTGCACACTGGTGTCTAAGCGCTGGGAGCTGCTCAATCCCCTTCCCGTCTAAAACTGACCTCAGAAGTTCTTTCAAAGTAGATATTTGATAGAAGTGTGTTTGGTGAAGCCCTCACTTCAAAACCAGTTCGGAGGCTCAATTTGTCTGTGTTTGAGGGAAGGTCTCAGGAGCTCACAGAGGACACTGTCTGCAGTTTGCCATCTTGGCTCCGACCCCGGCACTTTCCCAGTTGAGTTCTTTAGCAGAAGGAGCAAATTAGGGTGTGTCAAGAACAATTCTAATCTCTATGGGACAATCAGCTTTCCCTCAAACATTTAAATAGTTACAAGGTTTTCTACCAAGTCTTTTCTTCTGCAAAGTAAATATGCCCTGTTTCTTCCAATAATTTTATCACTCAATTAATGCACATATCTATCACCAAATTATTTGTCTTCTGTGTGCCAGATACTTTGCAAAGATCTGGGAACACAAAAAGAGGCAAGAGAAAGTCCCTTTCCTCAAAGAGCTTAAAATATAATGGGGAAGATGATATGCAAACAGATACAAAGCAAGCTATATGCAGGATTCTTAGGAAATAATTAAGATGGAAAGAACTAGAATTAAAAGGAGTTAGAAAGGCTTCCTGTAGAAGGTAGAATTTTAGTTGGGACTTAAAAAGAAATGAGGGAAATTAGTAGTCAGAGAGGAAGAGGGAGCACATTCCAGGTATAGTGACAGCCAGAGTAAATGTCTAGAATTGAGAGTCTATTAATGGAACAATGCTACTGAATGTAGATGATGTATTTTAGTAAATGGGGTTACAAACACGGAAACAGCATAATCTCTAATCTGAAGATTATATTTTGTGACTATGTTTGGCAGAATAAGCATTCAACATTCATTTGAAATGCTTTCTCAGATACTTTGTATGCCTATGGGTTAGTCAGTTAATGGTTCTCATCCAGTTTCCCTGTCTGGAAAATGGAAATAATAACAGCTTTTATCTCTGAGAGTTGTTGAAGATTATATGATATAACACATGAAAATATTTCTCAAAATACTTTATTATTTTATAATTATAAATCTAGGTATCTTATAATTATAAATCCTAAAATATTATATAAATGATAACTTTTACTATTACATTAAAAGCATTAATGTCCTCAAGGTTTTTGACCATCTTGGCCATCTCCTGGTTACTCTCCATGTTAATGATATTCTTTCTTTTGAATGCTCTGAACTGAAAAGCTGCTTTAGCTATTTACTGACACAGGCAAAAGGATAACTTCCCTCATAGTTGGCCTTATTGAGGTAGGTAGGTTGCACAGTAGATATAGCCCTAGACCTGTGGTAAAGAAAACCCTAGATCAAATTCAGTCTTAGACAATTACTGGCTGTGTGATTCTAGGGAAATAATTTATTCTGCCTACCCAGTTTCCTCAAATGTAAAATTGAATTAATAATAACACCTATCTCTCATGGTTGTTATGAGGATCAAATGAAATGTTTGTAAGTTCTTAGCACAGGATCTGGTACATACTGAGTACTAAATAAATGCTTGTTTCCTTCAACCATTCTGCATTTTGTGTAGCTTATGATCACATACATTCACATTCATTCTCCCTACCAGAGTGCATAGTTGATTCATTGTTCAGTATATTAAGAATTCCAGATATTTTTCATAAGTACCATGAGAAGTACCAATCATGTACTTTTGGACATTTTGATTATTATTTTTCAGTCAAGAAAGAGTAAGAAGTTAAAAATATCTCTATTAAATTGCATCTTATTCAATTTATCCCATCATTGTGGCCTGCTAAGTCATTTTTTAAATGTTGATTTAGTCATGCAGCTTATTAAGTATCCTTATCAGTGTAATGCCTTCTTTATCAATTTGATAAATGTGATATCTATACCTTCATCTGAATCTTGTTAAAAATGTGAAGCCAAGAATATAGCCATGTAGAATTCAGCTGTTCCTCTCCCCAGATGAATATGGATTCGTTAACTGATGTTATTCGTGTTCAGTTTCAAATGTATCTATGTCATCAGTTATATTTTGCTACTCTTGCTTCATAGGATTATTTCAAGAAAAACATTTTGTGGAAATTAAAGTATAACAATTCTATTAATTATAATTATTATATTTTTTTAAGAATACCATCCTAAACTTATACTGCCTCTCCTCCCTCAGTAGCACCACAATCTAAGTAGTCTCTCTTTCTCCTTGACAGGGTCTCATAATTTTTAACACTTCCTAAGTGCCAGAACATAAATATTGTATATGTCTTATGAACTCCAATCTTAATCATGCATAATTTTTTCAGAATTATCTTGTTGCATGTTACATAGAGAAGAGCCTCAGATTCTCATTCAGAACCTATCCAAGTATCTTTCATTCTATTTTAACAAATGAGGTTTCATGTTTAATACAGAATAGAAATAGCAAATTAGAATTAGATAGAGGGAATATAATAATTAAATACAATGATCAGTGATAGAACTAGCTGACTTTTTTGCTTAGTGAATTTGTGTTGTTTTGAGATAACACCAATCAATGAGCATTATTCATCCAATTCTGTTCTATCACCATTTAATAAATATCTACTAAGTACAATCTATTTCCAATGACAGACAACTAGTTAGGGTATCACTCTGTTCCTTCGCATTTAGTTCAGATAAAAATATACATCAAATCTTCTTAATTTTACTTAAAATTCAACTATACAACAGATAATCATTTATCAAATGTCTGCTCTGTTAGGCAAAGATGATACAAGGATGAAAATGGCATAGTTCCTGTAGTCAAGGTGTTTTCATTCTACTGGAAGGAATATTCAAAATTTGTATAAGTAATATAAATTAACATGCTATTTGGACAAAAAAGAGATCCAAAGTACTATCAGAAAATGTAAAGAGGAAGAGATAATTTTCACTTGAAAAGATCCGAGAGGACTTCATGGAAGAAGATTATATTAGTCAATCCATCAAATTACATTTATTACATGCCTACGATGTAGCTTATAGAAGCTCATAATGAATAATTTATTTCTTCAGGGTCCCCATTTGGGAGAATGGAAAAAGTAGAATAATGGGATGCTTAAAAAGAGAAAAAAAAAGTTTGTAATACTATTAGTGAAAAGTGTGTTGAAGAATGAATGGAGAATAAATGAATTACCTTACTATAGTGATAACTTATTTTGTCCTTGATCTTAACTGGCTCTTGAAAAATAGGGGGGAAATGTTAACAGAAAAAGATGAGAAAACAATCTAGTCCAGGAATGTGTGCATGTGTGTGTGTGTGTGTGTGTGTGTGTGTGTGTGTGTGTGTTTGAGTGAGTGTGTGTATCTGTGTGTTTGGAAGTAGGTAAGGAATGAAGGAAAAATGAGTGGACAGGTGGGAGAAATAAACAGTGATGAGAAAGGAGAGAAAAAAATAGGTGAGTAATCCAGTAATACTAAAAGAGTCAACTTAATGTTCCCTCTAGTTATACAACAGTGTTTTACATAAATGAGCTTTCTATATGACTAAAGTTTAAACTTTTATATGAACAAACTTTTTTCTATTTTAAATCATAAATGATAGAAATTTCTCTAAAATTTTTAATATATCTTCTAGCACTTTAAATAATTTTTTTCTAAAATAATCCCATTATTCCATGATGGCTCAGGTTAATTATTATGAACATCAAACATGTTGTGACATTGTGATAATAAGAACCTACTAAGGTGAAAGCATTTCCTCACTAAAGGGCCTCAGATTTCTGTCTTTAAAAAAATATATAATTCTATTACTTTCCACATTATCAGATTATCATTTATCATTTCATATAATTGTCAACATTTTAACTTCTAAAGGGAACCTTCCTTTATTCTAAGTTATTACTCTTAACCTAGTAAAAACAGGCACTCTTGTTATGTAAAACGTGCCTAAATAGGTGTTGAGCAAGGAACTGAGGAGCTTTGTAATATATTTTGGCCTTAGAGGCTTTTTATTTTTTAAAATGGCTTGAAGATAAAAGATTTTCAACTCTGCTATGGATGATAGAAGTGGATAAGTGTCTACCCTTTACACAAAGAAGGTATTTGAAAATTAATAACATAGGGCATACCAAAAGTGTTGGTATAGTTTTAAGCTTTAATAGTACCCCAAAAGTCTTAGTGCAGTTTAAAATAAAGACTAGTCATCATTCTTTCCTACTCCCACTCCCACCAAATAATGTAAACTCCTTGAAGGAATGAGTATCCATTTTATTTTGGTCTTTCTGCTCTCAGTGTGAATATATGTTATATATATATATATGCATATATATATATATATATATATAGTTCTTCATACATAATATTAGTGGTAGTGGTGGTGGTAGTGGTGGTGGTGATGGTGATGATGATGGTGAAGATGATGATGATAATTTTAGAAGAGACATTTGGAACCACTTAAAAAAGGAGGGAAACTTCCAGATTAGGAAAGTGACTTTATCAATAATGCAGTAAGACTTGAATTATTGGCAAGTTACCTAGGGCAATAAGAAGTCTTGTGACTTGTTCAGATTGAGAAGGGGAATGAGTTTCAGAGGAAGGATTATAACACAGTCTTCCTCTGGCTTTCATCTCTTTCTCAAATGCTCTGCCTTTTTCTCTTTGACTACTGAATTCCTTGGCTTTCTTTAAGTATTAACTAAAATTTCACTTTTTATAGAAGTATTTCCCCAAACTCTCTAGTGCCTTTTCTCTGATCATGTTTCATATTTCTAGATCTTGCTTTGTATATATTTGTTTTCATAGCATCTCTCCCCTCTATATTGTAAGCTCCTTGAGGATAGGGATTGTCTTTTATCTCTTTTTTGAATCTACAGTTTTGGGTACACTTCCTGAAAAATAATAAGTGCTTAATAAATCTTTCTTGACATATTTGTTCCTGCTTTATATCCTCTCACTTCACACATAATAGATACCTTGAAACTGTTGGTTGGATTTTATTGATTTGAATTGGCTGTGACATTTCAAAATTAATTCATATCATGTTTCCTAAGACATAGAGATTTTCAGGACCCTTTTAGTACTTATATCTTTGCAAAATTATCTTAGTATAACAAGCCACAATAGATTGCAAAAGGCTTTCCTTATAAGAACTCTGTGAACTAAGTAGGACATATATTATAATATTTATTTTACTGTTGACAATACTATGGCTTAGTAGATACAGTGAATAGCCTGTGACCAAAAAATTCTAAGGAGTCAAATCTAGATATAAAACCACATTTTTTTTAAATCCCCAGGTCACTGCTCCTTCCTCTGAACCATACCACCTCTTAGTCCTCTTGTGTTCCATTATTTGATTCTAAGCAATTCCTTATGTAACCCCAGTGCCAAAGCCCAGTGGAATGGGACTCTTTCCTTATATCATTGCTACACATCTGTGGAGGAGCAGGATACAGTTGATATAAGTAGGAGAGAGGAGAATTCTTCAGTTTTCTTCTATTGCTGAGTCTTGTCTATGCAATCTCTTCAAGTGTTTTTGGCATCCAGCTTTGAAAGAAAAAAATGGCAGATGCAAATCCCACTTCAAGTTGTTGAAGGAAAAGACTGATAAGAAGCTGACATGAGAGAAATTCCTTATTCCCAGTTTGCTATCCTAGAGACTTACAACAACTTCTCCTTGGGTGGGGGACCCTAGGTTTTTGTTGAGCTGAGTCATCTTACTTCCAAGGGTAGAGGTCCTTCATTCTATATTACCTGGTATATATTCACATGTCAAAATGGGCTTTTCTGATAATTGCTATGTGTTGTCACTGTGAAATTTGTATTTAGGGGAAAAATCAAGCCTTGTATACAAAATTTGAGGCCTTGCTTCCCCCTTAATAATAAGAGTGATCAGAAATTAGTTTGAATATGAAAACAAGGGACAATTTACCTATCACATCTTTGGAGAAGGGAGGAATTTATGACCAAAGAAGAACTAGAGAACATTATGAAAGGCAAAATGGATAACTGATTATATTAAATTAAAAAGGTTTTAAACAAACAAAACCAACAGAAATAAGATTAAAAGAGAACTACAAAGCTGAGGAAAAAATTTTTACAACCAGTATTTCTGATAAAGAAATTTTATAAAATTTCTAAAATATATTTCTAAAATATATTAAGAACCGTGTCAAATTTATAAGAAGATAAGCCATTCCCCAACTGATAAATGTCAAAGCTATGAACAATTTTCAGATTACAGAATTAAAGCCATCTAAAGTTATGTGAAAAAAATGCTCTAAATCACTATTGATTAGAGAAATGCAAATTAAAACAACTCTGAGATACCACCTCTCTCCTCTCAGATTATCTAAGAGGACAAGAAAAGTCAATGACAAATGTTGGAGAGAATGTGGGAAAACTGGAACACTAGTGCATTGTTGGTGGAATTATGAAATGATCCAACCATTCTGAAGAGCAATCTGAAGAATAATATGCCCAAAGAGCTTTAAAACTGTGCATACCCTATGATCCATCAATGCTATTACTGGGTCTGTGTCCCACGGAATTCATAAAGAACAGAAAATTATTTACACGTGCAAAAATATTTGTACTAGCTCTTTTTGTGGGAGCAAAGAATTGGAAAAGTAGTAGGTGCCCATCAATTGGCTAATGGCTGAACAAGTTATGGTGCATGAAGGCAATGCAATATTATTGTTCTATAAAAATAATGAAAAGCTGATTATAAAAAATTGATGCTGAGCAAAACAAGCACAACTAGAAATAATACATTGTACACAATAACAGCAAGAATGTCTGATGATCAACTATGAAAGACTTGGTTCTCAGTGCTTCAGTGATCTAAAGCAATCCCAAAAGACTTTGAATAGAAAATGCCATATGCATCCAGAAAAAAAAGTACTATGGAGACTGAATCTGAATCAACCCATGCAATGTTCACTTCTTTTTTCTGTTTTTTTTTATCTTCCCGATGGCTTTTCCCTTTTGCTCTGATTTTTCTCTCCCAGAATGATTGATTCATAAAGCAATATGTATTAAAAATAAATAAACTTACTACAATAAAAAATAAAAATAAAAAAGCATAATTGGCCAAATGAAAAAGGAGATATAAAACTCTACATAATAAAACAATTCCTTAAGTAATAGGATTACTAGTAATCCTAGGTCTACATTCCAAAGAGATTATAAAAAAGGAGAAAGCACCTACATGTGAAAACATATTTAGAATAGCCCTTTTCTTTATTGTAAAATATTGGAAATTGAGGAGCTGCCCATAAATTGGAGAATGGCTGAACAAGTTATTGTATTATGAATGTAATGGAATGATATTTTGCAAAAAACAATGTTGAGAAGGCAGACTTCAGAAAAACCTGGAAATATTTGTATAAATTGATGCAAAAAGAAATAAACAGAACAAGAAACATTGTAAACAGTATTAGCAATATTGTGTGATGATCCACTATCAATGATTCAGGTCTTACCAGCAACACAATGATTCAAGACAAGTACAAAGAAGGAAAATTCTTTCCATACCCAGATGAAGATCTGATTAGCTCTGCAGTTTGAAGCATATTTTTCACTTGCTTTATTCTTTTTTATATTTTTTCTTTTGCTATATTTCTTCTTTTATAACATGACTAATATGGAAATGTTTTATATAATAGTACACATATAACCTATATGAAATTGCTTTCCATTTTCAGAAGTGTAGGGAGGAAAAATTTGGAATCATAATCTTGTAAAAATGAATGCTAAAAATTATCTTGACATGTAATTGGGAAAAATACTATTATTAAAAAAAAGAAGAAAAAACATACCAGGGAGATTACTGTGTAAAGAAACACTTTAATGTATGCTTTGTAAGGAAAAAATATTTTTCTATGACTAATCACACATTTGTATCTGTTTTATTTTTACGTTTTTGAGTATGAGATTTTGAGGGGGAATCTATTTTTACTTTACTTTAATGTCTCATTTCCTAAATTCATTCACTTGCCAAATCTTAGCCATTTTTCCTCCACATTATTTCTTGCACCTGTTCTCTTCTCTCTACCTATCTCACCATGACAAAACTTCAGACCCTCACTATCTCTAGCCTATAGTAGAATTGTCATGATTTTTAACCTCAAGTTTTTCCCATCACCATTCTAATAAATGTTTGATGATTTAAATAATCAATAATATTAAATAATCAATGCTCCTCTCAGTACCCAAATATTTTAATAAAGTATGATAGAAAGATTAAACATCATTTTCTCATTTCTACAGGAGAAAGAAGAACCTCCTTTCATTCCCTTTTTTAAGTCCTATTATCAAGTAAATAGAGAATATTCAAAGAATGGTAATATTGGAATGAACTTTAGAGCATAGAACTTTATATCTAGAAATTTTATAGCAAGTGTATTTTTAAACATGTTCATAGCTATATTTCAATATAATCACTTTTATTTATATTACTGCATATTTTATTTTATGTATTTGAAATTTTAATGTGAAAAGGGGTTGGTTAATTTTCACTAGGCTATCTAAGGGACCCATGATATAAAAAAAAATAAGATAAAATTTTTGATTTGAGGAGGAACTTTAGAACATTTCATCCAACTTTTCATTTGACAGATAAAGAATCTGTAACTCAGAGTGATTAAAGGATTTGTCCATGCTTATACAATTAGTTATTGGCAATGCTAAGAGTAGAAGTAAGGACTTCTAACTGCCTAATTCTCTTCTCACTACACTACTCTATGCTTTTGCAATATCTAGGACCCTGCACAATAATCACTTCTGAGACTTCTGCTATTATAATTCTCATTTTAAGGATAAGGCATGGAAATGTTGACTTGGCTAGGGACACACAGCTAAATTCATGAGGCTGAATTCAGTTTCAGATCTTCTTGAATTTATGTCCAATGCCCTATCCACAGAACCACTTAGCCTCCACAACAACCAAATTCCATTCCATTTCCTAGGGCTGATTGTAACATGGGTATGTTGACAAAACAGCAGTGTTATTACATATTTTACTAGAGTTGGGGCTAGAAGAATGGAGTTTGAGTGTCATATTTATCACTAATTGATTATAAGGAATACCCAACCCTTTTAATTCTCATTACTCGCATGTATCAAATGGGATGATCCAACTATTTTACCTTCTGCCAAAGTTGGTGGTGAGGAAAATATTTTTAAAATTATGAGGCATTATAAAATGGGTTATTATATTCTTATATTTAATAGGAGTAGTATGTTTATAAGAGAAAGATCTCCCTTATCCCACCACAAGCATACTTCTTTAGGGGGCTACTTTCTTCAAGGTTCTGTGGGCTCAATATCACTCCCCTACCCCTTAGGCTCGGTGGCCACACTGTTCATTGTTCTTTAAGTGCTTTTAGTTCTTGAAAACATGAAGCAATCCACCAACCTAGTTTTGCTATTGTAAGAAGAAACGACATGCTTTGAGTGTTTAATTCCTAATACAAAAACAAAAGAACTAGTTCAATAGGATAATTGGCCATAGAAGGGAATTAAATGGAATCAAAAAGGGAAAAAATAGATGAACTATTCTGTATTTGTGCTTGCCAAAGGAAAAAGGCTAATTGCTTTTCATTGGTCTTCTTTTGAGTTTTGTATGTGACAAGTTTTAAGGTCCTATTTAATATTGTCAAAGAAATTCCTAAGAACTGGTATTAGACAATATCTACCCCATTTAAAAATTACAATCAATGTGTTTTTAAACATTTTGATAACTATATTTCAGTATGATCATTTTGATTCCTAATAACTGCATGTTTTATGTCTTTGAAATTTTAGTTTGAAAGGAAATTTGTAAGTTTCACTGGACTGCCAAAGGGGCCTGTGATATAAAAAAGAATATGAACCCCTGTCCTTTAACTTTTGATTTCATCATTGAACTAAAATTACATTCTCAAAAGTTATAGTTGATCAATTTTTTGTTTTAATTATATCATTTTTCCAATGAATAAATATTTATTGTCTACACTTTCCACCCCTCCTACCAAAAGGGGGGAAGGAAAATATCCCTTGTAACATATAAATATAAAAGCAAAACAAATTCCCATTTTAGGAATATCAAAAAATGTTTGTCTTATTCTGAATATTTAGTTCATCCTATCTCTATCAGGAGATAGGTAACATTCTTCATCACCAATGCCACTGAATCATGATGATCATTGCAAAGTGCTTAATTCATTCAAAGTTTTTCATTTTTATAATTACTAGTCATTACTAGTCAACTAGCATATATTAAACACCTACTATGTGTCAGGCTTCATGCCACTTGTCAATAAAAGTCTTCTTAGATTTCTTCTTCTCTGTCTGTCTTTGTCTCTGTCTCTCCCTGTCTCTGTCCTAAATCTCTGCCTCTGATTCTGTCTCTCTGTCTCTGTCTCTGTCTGTCTGTCTGTCTGTCTGTCTCTCTCTCTGTGTGTGTGTGTGTGTGTCTCTCTCTCTCTCTCCCTGTCTCTCTCTCTTTCTCTCCCTGCCTCTCTTTCCCTTCTTCCTTCCCTCCTTCTCTCCTTCCCTTCTTCGTCCCTCCCTTCATGTTTTCCAGAGCTAAGGCCCAGCAAGCAAGCTTGCATTCTGAGCTTGGCATAACAACAATCCTTTGAAGCTCACCATATTGATGAAGTCAATTACATCAAAATCCCAGGATGGTTTCATGGAGCACCAGCTGGTTCCTGAGCTCAGACAAGCACTTCTATTATTCATATTCCAATCATGAAGTTCTACAATCCAACTGGTCTCACTATTACCCCTCATTATTAGGGGTACAATTCCCTGTGTAGCCACTAATATATATATTGAGATTTAACCACAATAAAGCAGGTCTCCAATTAGAAGCAACCATACCACTTGTGTCTAGTTTCCTTCATTCAGTGGAATAAAGAATTTTGCTCATAATTACTGTTGTCCCTTTGGTTTTATTTTATGTTGCTTTCTTATTTTCTTTAATTTTTTCAAAGTTAACTATGTTTGTGATAATTCTGTTACCTCTTTACTGTTTTTAGAGCAAAATCTCTCTCATTCCTTGGACATTAGTTTTCAGGGTTGACACTCTTAAACCATTCACTTCTTCACTTATAGCATAATACCATTCCATTACATTCATACATAAGAATGTGTTCAAGTATTCTTCAATTGAATGGTACTGCCTTAGTTTCTAATTCACTTCTACCTTAGGAATTTCAGACAAATATTTAGCCATGATGTTGACTGTGGGAATATTGCCATTGTTACAGCTAGATAACTAGCTGTGGTTCTGAACCAACTGAGCCCCAAGAAGTTGGGGTCCAAATATTTATTCCACTCACTTATCCAAGTTGTTGATACATGAAGAAAACTATCAATAGCACAGGCCAGTGCCAACTCTGAAAGTCAGCAAGGATATACTGCTATAAGCAGTCTGCTGATGATCAATTCCTGTCCTTTCCTACCTCTTCTTCTTACCCCCTAAAGAGACAATGTGGTACAGCAGATAAACTGATAGATTTAGTCATCAAGACATATTCATATTCTTTACATCTGAAACTCACCAGTTTCTATGAAAGTAATTAAATATCTGTGAGCCTGGATTCTTTTTCTGCAAAATAACAGCCATAGAATATATGCCCTAAAAGATTGTATCCATGGTCCTTTGCTGTTTTTTGCTATTTATTATTTGAAAGCTAGTCATAGTTCTGAAAGTTGCATAAAAATAGAAGCTATAGTGTCCATCACTAGAAAGTTCAAGCAAAGTTGATGATATAATAAAAAAAATCTACTTTATTATTACTTTGAGGACTGATTTGAATTCTAATTCTATCTTGTTGAATAGCAAGTTGTATGATTTAGGAAAGCTATTTAAATTTTTTTAATTTTTTTTTATTTTTTTTACTTTTATTAAAGCTTATTATTTACAGAACATGTGAGTAATTTTTCTACATTGACCTTTGCAAAATTTTCTGTTCAAAATTTTCCCCTCCTTCCCCCCTCCCCTAGATGGCAAGTAGTCTAATACATGTTAAATATGTTAAAATATATGATAAATCCAATATGTGTATACAGATCTATACAGTTATCTTGCTGCACAAGAAAAATCAGATCTAGAAAAAAGAAAAAAAAACAACCTAAGAAGGAAAACAAAATGCACTGTCACCATTACTATTTAATATTGTATTAGAAATGTTAGCTTTGGAAGTAAGAGAAGAAAAAGAGATTAAAGGAATTAGAGTAGGTAATGAGGAAACCAAATTATCACTCTTTGCAGAACTGATCATCATATAGTCTTATTGTTGCTGTGTACACTAATCTCCTGGTTCTGCTGATTTCCCTCTCCATCAGTTCATGCAAGTCTCTCCAGGCCTCTCTAAAATCATCCTGCTGGTCATTTCTTATAGAACAATAATATACCATAACATTAATACACCATAATTTATTCAGCCATTTTCCAACTTATGGGTATCCACTCAGTTTCCAGTTTTTAGCCACTACAAAAAGGGCTGCCACAAACATTTTTTTAATTTAAAGTTTTTTATTTGTATGACATGAATATGGGTAGTTTCCCAACATTGATCTTTACACAGCTTTCCATTACAAATTTTACCACCAGTCCCCTCCCCTCACCCCAGATGGCAGGAAGTCCACTACATATTAATAATGTTGAAAAGCTTGAGAGGTTATGCAAGAAAAATCCTATC